>JAPMOQ010035911.1:280064-298593 GCA_026543055.1 Argiope trifasciata
CCCCCCCCCCTTATTTTCAATGATGTAATTCGGTTTTAAAGTTTATACGATTCGACATAATTAAATTTCTACATAGTATACTTTTGTTTTAAAAATCTCTGAAATTTATATTGATTACAGTAGCTTTATTTCACAATTTTTCTTCTGTCTGCGCAATCCACATTATATGATCGCGTTCGTAAGTGAACACAAATTTAACAGAACCAATACTAAGGGAGTCAGCCCATGGCGAGATAAACAACGAATCACTCGCTTACTTAAGACTCACGTTTTTACTTTGCATTCACAAATGTCTGGAAAGCTAAAAATATTAAATGAAAAAACGCATTCCATCTATCTTATCCTTTAACTCCCTACTGTTCGTCAACGGATTCTGAGACGACCTCATTTCGATGACTCCATCTCATTAAGGGGTGAAACTCGGAACGATGCATTTCCGGGGTTCACCTTTGACCTTACGATTTCCCCTATTAGATACTAGTAAAGGTAAACTCTTTCGTTTTTCCTTTCACCCCTATTATGAAGAATTAAACCCATCCTAACGCATGCGCAAAAGCTCGAGGGTTTTACAACTCGTTGCTGAACAGTACTTACAAAATAAAAGTATGTTAGGGGAGGTTTGTTCTTCCTTTCCATTAAAATAAAAGGAAACACTTATTAAACAAATTTCTAACAGAAGCACTACTTCACTTGTTTCAGTGAAATTAACAATAGTAGACAATGCTGTATAACAAGATTAACTTAAAAATATTGTTATAAATAACAGGAAAAATTCTTAAGTGATATCGTTATTTAATTAAGTACCACCATTGACTAAATAATCTCAATGCCATTTCATTTCTTTATTCAACTGTTATGTTCGGAGATTAAGAATATTTAGTTCGAGAACTCCGTAATACTCTCTCAAATCGGTAAAAATTTATATTATGTATTTGCTTGAGATTTTTAGAAAAATATTTAGTACGATACTTTACTAAAACTAACTAACTACGATACTTAATTCAAGTATTTAGCACGATACTTAACTAACTGCAACACTTAATTTAAGTATTTAATGCGATACTTTAGTGTTTAATGTTATTACTAAAAAATAAATAAAAATATACAGCATATCTCTACAATTTTTACAATTATCATTGCTTAGAAATAATTAACCACCATGAAAAAAAGAAAAGAAATATAATAGTTACTTCATGGGGAATTTCAATATGAACGTGCAGCTTGTTTGAATGAGTAGGGTGTGATGAGTTAAGGTAACTAAGACTGGCTACAAATGGTTGCGATTGCAGATTCAGTTGTAAGAAAGGTGATCTCATTGTTGAATGACAAAATCCTGAAAAAAAAATACAGCATGATTAAAATAATGGAGAAATAGAATTAAAAACAATAATGAGCAAAAACTAAAACGAGAAAATATCAAATTTCAATAGAATTGCAATGTATTTCAACTATTGAATATATATTTGTGTATAATTGTGTATATTTCAATTGTAATATATTTCTATAATTTCAGGATACAATTGAAATTTTTTTAGCATTATTATTTAGTAATAAATAAACAATGAGATAAAAATAAATAGCTAAATTTTTATTTCATTTTAAACACTTTACTCGAATAAACAAGTATTTTCATTCAAAACCTTTGGAAATCAAGTTTAGTTGTATCAACGTCCCCTTGTAAAGCAACAATAGGGCAGTTTTGGGATAGACCTCATAATCTTAAATAGCGGTCAGATGACGAAAACGAACACCTGAGCGAAATCTTCTGTCCAAGCTACCACACCAGAGGGAGAGCATTTGATTCTGGTGGATTTTATGTGTGTAAAACATGCTTACTCGACTTCTTCGGTGAAATCAGTTCTAAAATCTCAAACCCTCCAGTTCCTAAGCTGAGACTTTACCAACATTCTACCATGGCTCCATAACACAAGTTTCACTTTTATATATAAATTTTTTTTGGTGTGATTGTCTACTAAAATTTAGAATTCAACAAATGTTTAAAAAATCATTTAGTCTTATTGTATTTGCTCTTCAATTTTGTGTGAAAACTTTTTACATAACAAAATCTGAACGCATGGTTATATTTCTTTAGTATGCACGGAATCTGGATCCTCAAGTACTGAAGACGAGATTTTATAGCATACAATAAATAAATTTAGGCTTCCGTGGCATTGTTCCAAAAAGATTAAAATCACATATTGTTTTTTAGAAAAAAATATGAATGTAAAATAATTATAATTTTTATCATCAAAAGATGCAGTAGTTAAGAATCATCTATCAGTATAAGATATATTTCTTTAATTAATAAATAACACGCTATGAAATTTAAAAAAGAAAAACAATACCTATCTCAGAGCTTATTTTAACCATTTTACTCTGAAGTGGTATGCCCAGATTGTTTTTGGAGTCAATAGGCTGCACAACACAGCGAATTCTCTCTTGAGGACGGAAATAAATACTGTCCAGCACCTGCAATACATAAGTTAGATTCATAGTTTATTTAATACAACGGATCTGAAAATATATGTTAGAGTAACATATTTATTAACTCCCACATAATTAATAAACATATTAAAACATAACAGCGGGTGACCGAGCTCCGCTCGGAGAAAACAGGTATCGAAGCTAACTCGAAGATTTAAATTTTCAATTGTGATTTATGGAAACAATACATGCCATAAGAAAATTTGTGAAACCATTGGTGAAAAGATAACCGGTTAAACCTCGGCTTTTCATCGTCCACCAGCGATGTCATGTCTTGATGTTCCATTGGAAATCCCCATCTGCACTTCCATGTTTGCTGACCATGCACGGAGCGCTTGGGTTCATATCACCACACGGGTTATGGATCATCCATTTCGAGATCAGTTCCTTGAGTTCCGGATCATCTTCTGGAAACTTTATTAGTTTGCCATATTGGCTATAGATGGCAGCACGTTACCGCTTGAAACCTATTAGCCATTATGGCGAACTAATAAAGTTTGAAAATATCCTATCTGTAACTCCGAACTGCTCGACCGTAGAGCTTCAAAACCGGCGCCAATCGATTCCTCGTGGCCAAAAACCCCAGACCCCCAAGTTTACCGGAGTTTATTAATTCTGGGGCGATTTTCGACTTGGCAACCATTCCTCGTATTATAGTATAAGATTAAAGAAATTAACTATTTTCTTTAAAATTACAAATCGTGTTTTTAGGAGTTTTTAATATAGCAATAGTAAAATTTTATATGACATAGTGTTATGTTAAGGGATTAAAATACAAACATTGGTCCATGCATAATATATGCAATATAGATTGCTCAAATTCAAGAAAATTTTTTAACATTTGTACATAGAAATTATTTATGGATTAAAAACGAGGCCATGGATTTTCAAAGCAATAAATCAAATAACTCGATGAAAAAAGAGTTTTCTAAAATTGTTTAAAACCCATATTAATAATTATTTAAAACAATATCAATAAATTATTCCAGTTTATATATTTTGAATGAAAATTGGATAAAGTTATAAAAAAATATAAATAGTAATAAATATATATATATTTGTAATTTACTAAATTTTCGCTCTGGGAATTTAATTATTAGCTAATATTTCATAAGCAATAATCTTTTGGGAATTTTACATTAAAAAGTACACTCCAGAGAATTCGGTTAACGACTGTCCGGTTTCTGTTTAGTTTACTTTTATTGTAATTAAATGAGGAAAACAAGGCATATATTAAGTCACCTATTAGGGAAGTTTCAGAAACTAAAAACTCTTTTGACTCTTATCTCACTTTTTAATATTGGCGTAATCATTTATCAGGGAAAAATAAAAGTTTGAGTCGACTTTCTTAAGAATTAAGCCCTATTATTTACGTTCACGCTTTTTTTTTTTTTTTTTTTTTTTTTGTGCATTTTTGAGGTTCGATCTCGAGACCCAGTAACATTACCCCTAGACAAAAGTGTACACTCTGGTCTGGAAGTTTTTATCTGGCTTTGAGCTTATCACCACAAGTTCATGTTTCCGGTTCTTAAGTTGGGCATTACAGAATTCTAAATGTGAGCAGATTATATCCTTTAACTTACTTTTTCTTCAATAAATTTTTGAAACGTGCAGTGTAGCATGTAAACAAGTACAAACTACCAGTTCAAAGCCTTCTATTATAACTCGACACGTTACCGGCAACTGCTTCTGTGATTCACTGGGTCGCATATTCCCATTCCCTACCCTATTTCATGTATGGAGTAAAATCGAGCAACATTATTGATTCGCACCACCGCCCAATCTGTGACGAAAGTGTGACGTCATGTTTGCTCTCGTTCAGATTTTGGGGCACTGGATTTGAATTCTTTTGTAACTGCATCGAATAGGTTATTCGATTAGAAAGGATTTGATTTAATTTTTACAATATTGTTATACACCTAAGTTACGCATACATGGGTGTTTGCCTCCATATTTTTCATCATAACTTTCCATTTAATAATATTTAATTTAGTTTCTTGTTATTTAAGTGAGAAAGCATTTTACAATGTCGCAAATTTACAAAATATTACCTTAATCTAAATCAAAATCGTGTCTATACATCTGTATCTCAAATTTTCTCCTAAATGCTTTCATCGATTTTAAACAACTTATGATGCTAAAAATTCTTTATCACGAGAAAAAATAATTCAGTTAATTTTTCAAAGTACAAATATTATTTAATTAATTTAACAATTAACCGAAAATTTTTCGCTTTTCAGAAATAATCGGGAGAGAATTATATTACAAGAAATATATATGATACTACGTAACAAAGCATAATGACAAATTTGTTCAAAATTACGATATGCAATCAGTACCATCAATACGAACCAAAACTATTTCGAAGTTCATTTATAATCCCATCACACTCTCGTCACAGAGGTACGAAACAATGATGTTGCTCGAATTTCCTCTATACATAAAATAGGGTAGGGAATAGGAATATGCCAGCGAGATAAATTTAGATAAACAGAAGACTTAGTACTTAATCAGAAAAGAGAAAATACGCATTACACTGAATTTTGATATATAAAAATTTTGTTTTCTGGTATTGGTGAGCAAAGAAATGAATTCATAGAACTCATGTTTTTCTGTTATCCATCCTGTTCTTTTGCTACATAAGGCCGGATACTTTTGAAAATACTGCATTATATATTTAAAATTCTTTATGTAACGGTATTCCAATCATTTAAAAATTAATATATCGAATACATTATCCATATTTTGAGATTCAGCAATGATCATATATTCATCTTAATTTAAACTAATATTATTGAATATAGAAAGATTAATTATAATATTTTCATTAAAAAAATCTTGTAATGCTATAAAATTTTTTTAATGATGAACCACGCTAATAGTCATTGAAAATCTTTTAAAAGAAGCAATTACATTAGAACATAAATTAAAAATCAAATAATACGGAGAAAAAGGCTTGCCTTATGATGAGCAGAAGTAAACAGTGTGGAATCGGTAACAGTTTCAAGAGGTGATATACTTTCTTCGCTTAAAGGCATCGCTATCTCCCACGAATAGCTCAGCCTTGATGGGACGATGCCTGCTTCTTTACAAAGAGGACCAGTTGCTGCGTAGTCTGGGTAATTAGTATCGCAAGGCTGGAAATAATTTAAAAAAATTACAAGAGTATAAATGCAGTAATATTTATATAGTTTTCAGATTAAATAATAGTATAATACTGGTAATATAGCACAGCCCCCCCCCCCATTAGTGAATTAAAGAACTTGTACATAGCATGTGCAATAGGATTTGTACAGCATATAAACAATAGCAAAGTTGAGTAAGATAAAAAAAAATACCTCAGATATATTCTATTACACATATCTGTTGTATTTGATTTTATAAATTGACATAAACATACAACTATTTGGCCTTTTGAACTTGGATAATTATATGTCTGTATTTATAACTATGCAATGCGAAATGACAAATGCAGACTCACGCACTCACACAGCCAATAAAATAATGTTTCAGATACAAAAATTTCCTTCTTATTTAATCCTTATTATTTCCCTAATTAATATACAGCATGAGAGTACTTTTCGGTTAGCTAGGCGCAAACGAAAATCAACAAGTAGTTTAAACCTGCGCTCATAGGAAAACGTCGCCAAAAAAATTTTTGCGTTAGGTTTGTATGCAAGTTGGTGCAGGTTTTGGCGATATTTTATGGCGGTTTATTTAGTTTAATGATACTAATGTCCTATTTCGAAGCAACACTAGGGCTATTTTGGAACGGACCTCGTAATTTTGAACCGCGATTAGATGATGAGGACGACACTTGAGCTGGCATCCCTCTCTCCAAACTTCCATACCACATCAGCGGGAGGACGTCTGGCCCCGATGGATTTAACACGCCCCAGAGACGCTTCCACAGAGGTTCTTCGGTGGAATGGAGCCTCGAACTTGCAACTCTCCGGTTCCGAAGCCGAGACCTTACCACCAAGCCACGGCGGCCTTCGATATTTTATGGCGGGTCTAAATTATTTGACGATTTTTTGCGCCCATCTAACCAAAAAGTACTTAAAGGGTTAATAAATGTATAACTTACAGTAAGACAAATCAAAGGATATCCAGATCTGGGATTTTCTGTCATGCCTTTAGTAACATTATCATAGTGCAATAGAGATATAACCTGAAATATAATGGAAGATTTTAAACAAATGAGTATGTTTCTATAAATATATTAAAAAAATTTTTCAACAAAGAAAAAATGTAATAATACAATGCTGCTATAGAAATGAAAGGCAAAAATAACTTTAAATATACAAATGATTTAAAAATTATTCATTTAAAAATTTTCCTTCTATAAATATAGTTACAAAATCAAAATTAATGGTGAAAAAATTTAGGAAATTATGCATTTTTTAAGAAATAAATTAATTTTACTAATAATTTCAAATATTTTTCAATATAAATAGCATATTTATTAATGGAAAGAATATTTAGTAATTTTTTCAATAATAATCAAATGTTTACAATACCATAAATTTATAATTATATGATTTTTTTAAAAATTTCAGATTAAGATTTTTTAAAGAATTTTCTCATGTAAATGTTACTATTGCCATGCTATTTACAAACATAAATTCAGGATATTATTTTCAAGTTGGTATTTTAGATAATCGTATATAATTTTATTTTGCAGACATTACAGGTATTATAAAAATATATTTCCACTCACTGAGACCATATTTTTGCTTTTAAACTTTATAATGCCATTTTATATTAATTTTTGAAAATGAAATGTATAAATGAAAGGTTTTTCTATATTTTTAAATTATAATATTTCAAATTTTCATAATTCATAAATAATTTTCTCTAATTTGATCAATACTACAAGAGATGTTAAAAAAAGTACGAAACGACATTGTGCCATATACGCCATAGACCTGAGAACAACGATCCCATTGATTAACGAGCGGAAGGTTTGCTTGTTCCCAGAATTCCTGCGGCCATGACGAGAACCAGACCTTCACAGCATCCTTGAGTTCGTCGTCGAAAGCCCATTACTTATTAAATTTCTCAACCACGGGAGAACATTCACTCCGATCTGTACTGTGAGACACTCCAAAGACTACGCAGATCCATCAAGAACAAAAGACCGGGGTGTAACAGGGAGAGTGTGGTTCTGCACCATGGAAACGCGTGTCCATACGTCTCCATAGTCAGGCACGAGGAACTGCCCAAGTTCGAGTGGGAGCAGCTTGACCATCCGCCCTACGACCAGGACATGTAGCCTTGCGATTTTCATGAATTCGATCCCCTGAAAGACATCTGAAAGGAAAGCATTTCAACTCGTATGGCGAACTCAAGAACGCTGTGAAGGACTGGTTCTCGTCATGGTCGCAGAGATTCTGGGAAGAAGGAATCCTTCAGCTCGTTAATCAATGAGATAGTTGTGTTCAGGCATGTGGTGTATGAATAAAATTTTCCTTTATACTCGCAGTGTCGCTTCTTGTCTTTTCATTTTACATCCCTTGTATTATATAATGATTTTCATTGTTCCTCTTTATTTTATTTTTATAGAAACATATTATTAAAATCTCATTGCAACAAGCAATTTAAAACTAGTAGTATAGATATCAGATACAGAAATAGTATAGAGATAGAATTCACAGCATTGAATATCAATATTTTTTATGTGCATTTTCAAACCAGGAACACATATTTATTAGCCATTTTATTTATTATAATCAGCTTTCCATAAACGTACAAGAGGGACAGCAGGCAATATCAAACTTTCAGTAGATTGTACACTCGCTATTCTCACAAAAGCTCTAGAGATATTTCCAATATTAGCATTTATCACTTCATCAGGTCCAAGAATGACAGTGAAACCAACTGCCCAATTTCTGCGCTTGTTATACAAAATTTCAATTTCAAAATTCTTTCTCTTTTCACCTATTATAAGACAAAAACAAAATAATTACATGCTTGCTTTTTATTTCTCGCTGTAAAGTTTATAAATTGAAATACAAATGAGAAGAGGTCAAATATATTTATTTACAAACCTGGTGTAAAAGTGATAAGTTTGCTTTTGGCATAATAGTCCAGTCCCGAAGAAGCAGATCCATCAATTGTACTAACACGTATCTTAGACATCATGCTAACATCACCATGCCTCAAAACAGGTATGATAACAGATGTTGAAATATTGTTTAGAAATGTTCTCTGTGGTACTACAAATTCAGATTTCTCTAACTGTATTATCGTAGCTGTTTAAAATAAAAGAAATATATTAAAAAGTAATTCAAAATAAATAGCATTTTCATGTAAACATTTTGAAATAAATATGAATTTAGAATTCTTAAAATACTAACTAACCATCTTCTGGATCAGTAATTTCAACGATTATTGATTTCTTGTTGCCAATTACAGTTTCGGTGTCTGTAGCATGTGATATCAACTCCACTGTGAATGATTCTTTACCTTCATAAATATCATCGTTGTAAACAATCACTGTACAAACAGCTTCCTTAAAAAAAGATAAAAAACTTCATTATTAACAATAACTTATCAAAAATATTTAGTTTTCTTTAGCCTCATGTATTTAAAATGCAACATAATAATTCTTATGCCATTCTAATAAATTTTGATTTGCTAAATTAATCTTACTTATAATATAAAATTAAATTAAATGTGTAAACAAAGATATATATTAGACGGAAAACAGTGATTTTCTGTCTTCAAAACTGGTTGAATCCAAATTTCAGAAATCATTGTATTTGTACCTCTAGGGGTATATTACATTACTTTGTGGAACGGAGTTTTAACTCATAAGATTTAAATAATGTAAAAAACGTAATCTAATGATTTTGATATATATAGGTGGAGCAAGACTTCAAATGATAGAAAAAAGCTGAGATTAATAATTTTAAAAAATCATCATTACATCGAATCTGTTTGGCGAATTCGAAACTTTTAAGATTCTGAACTTTTTTTTAGAATCTTAAAAGTTTCTTAAAAAAAGAAGGAAAAAAAAAAAAAGAAATTGAACCAAAGACACTGATTTAATTTCATAGTAAATTTTTCACACGAAGATAATTTTGAAATTTACCTTTTGGTTAGAACTAAAAACAATAATAGACGATTTTCTATTTAGATATCTCTCCTCAAAATCTTCCCGGCTGTGAGCTGTGCCGTCATGAGTAACACAATAAATGGTTGAATTCTGAGACGTATCTTTTGTTCTTGTTATCGGAATTTGAATGGTACCGGAATCTTCCTTCACTGAAAGCTGATCAATGCTGAATTCAACTAGTGGTTCTAGTAAAGCAGAAACTAAAATTAGTATATCAGATAATTATGATGAATGAGTTTTTAGATTCATATTTATATAGGTGTCCATTCTCATTATGGTGCAGTGGCTGATTGTCAAGCCATCAGAGAGTAAAATTTTTTGCAATTAAAACATCACTTTAAATGAAGCAAAGAATTATATTTTATGCTATAAGAGTAAATACATGCACTTCTGAGCTGGAGGAAAAATTATAAAATCTAAATTTTCATGCATTTTCTCTTCAGTCATGTTTAGCGAATTATTTTTAACATTTTAAACACACACTAAAAAAAAACGTTTCATCCTTTTATGGCAAAAGCTTACTGGGTCATGAAATTTCTATCCTTATTAAAATAATCAAAATCCTTTTTGAAAAATACTGGAAGTTGATTGATTGATAGTCTGTAGTAGCCTTTGAATTAGTCTCTCGTATAATTCAAAGCATTATATTTCTGACAATTTTAGTTATCAGTTGGGCTTTTTTGTTTTAGATGTTAAAATATTATATTCAATAAGATTTTATGAAATATGACAGAATAAAAATTCAAGATTTTTTTTCAATGTAGTACATTTACAAAATCAAAAAATATAAAATAGAATTTTTTTATGGTTATTTAGAGCGTTTTTTGGAAGTACATGCATGTGTCTATCTATTGTTAGACATATACCAATGTCTTACAGTAGATAGACACAAATATATACTTCTTAGATATCGATTTTGAAATTAGCACTGAATCATGCTTAGAGTAGAGTTTTATATAGAGCAGAAAAATTTCAATTCCATAAGTTTTTTGACACACTTAAGCCAATCAAAATTAATATTATTCTAAAATAAAAATAATTCTTATTGAAAATTTCTTTGCTCTCCATTATTTTATTTTAAATTGGGTATGTAAGTATCCTGTTTATATTAATTTATATTCTAAAATTATCCTGCTATTTTTCAGATTTTCTCCAGTATATTCAATTAAAGTATCTCGTTTATTACTTTCATATTATCACGTTACTTACTCAGTTTTTCTTTCTTTAGAGGAAAAGACAAAGTACTTTGATCTGACAAAATGCATCCAACAGGATTATTCAAAAAGATAACGATTTTTTCATCTTCAGAGATAGAATCCTCATTGAATGTTATTGGTAACTGACAATCCTGAAAATAATTTTGACAATGATGATGTCCAAAGAAACAACTTGTAAGTACGAATAAATAAACTATGTAGTACATAATTTATATATATTTATAAATACCAAATATGGAATAATAATTTTATTGATATAAAAAGAGGGCACTAAACCTTATTCATGTCAAAGTCTTTAGAAATGATAGTTGTTATGCATTCTATAAAACATTAATGAATGAAAATACCAAATGTTCCACGAGTGGATAGTAAATGTTAAGATTGTGATAATTAGACAATTAAGCTCATCATTATAACTAAATATAAAACTATTTTCTTTTATGAGGCATCATTTATTTTTTTAAATATTGTTAATTTCAAATGACGTTTTGGTTTAAAAGGAATAAGAAAATAATCCAGTATCTATTTTATATTTTTATTTTGTATAACTATATTTTTACTATTATTTATCTAATGTTTTACAATTAAGATAAGTTGAAGTAGAGAGAACTGGATTTATAGAAAAATAAGACTAGTTTCCATTGGTCTGAAGTCCAGATTTTATGGTCCTTGTACCACTCAATTCGCCGTTTCCAATTTACATCTGCTTCAAAAGTTTTTGAAATCGTAATTCTTCCCCAATTGTTGAAGCAATTCCCTTTGAAACAGTATGGGTCTACACTGGTACTGTAAATGTTTATTCAACTCAGCAGTCATTTTTGTTACCATGGTCTTCCTTCTGGGAATCACAATGCTCATTAATGTCAGCTTGTCTCTCATAGTGAGTTTGATTTTCCTTCCATAATTAGTTCTATCAGATGTTGTTTTGTCATGATTATTGAATGCTACCCTGACTTTCGACATGGTATCAATTGATACCCACAACAGCTGTGCAACTATGGTTACCCATGCACCGACCAGACAGGTTTCCATTATCGGTCCTCTTTGACAAGTCTCTCCTTTTAGCTTCACCCGAAACGAAATTAAGCAGACCATGATGCACAATATATTTGTACACAATACCCTTGAGACTGTAAGCAACAATGTAGTATAAAAAACTGGTAGTTATTATTTAATTTAGTCCTACATTATCACATATGGAAGTCTGTCTTCAGAAAGACATTTCCATTATTTTGGACAAACCCTATATTTATTCAGTTTCCTATAATAAAATAAGTCCCAGAAATTTTTACAACAGAAATGCATATTATATAAATAGCCTTTGCTAATTTCAAAAGAAATATATTTTAAACTTGTATATGGATTAAACCAATCTAATTCTTGAAATAAAGAAATTTCATATAAATAGACTTACTGCAACTTTCTCATGAGGTTCAAATTTGATCTCTTGGAGAGAAAGCAAATTCTCTTCAGAAGATGCTGATAAACGAGCTCCACAAAATAGGACACATTCTTTGGAAACATCAACTCCTTCTCGTAAAATGGTCACCGTAATGTTTCTTTGCCCATGAATTATATCACGATGCTCTTTTTTTAAGGACACTCTAGGAACTGTGTGAAAAAACATATTAGTAAAAATTTTGAGTCTAAACAAAAAAAATCAGTCTTCTTTTAAGAGAAAAAAAATGAATTATACCATCATTAGGCCCATTTATAATTACAGTAGTTATGATATCATTCTCAAGCTTTCCAAAAGGATGGGCATTAGAGAGAATCAACTGAAAAGTTTCTTCTTCTTCATACAAGTTATCATCAATTATCTGCAATAATATAAAGCAATTTTGAATTTATAATTTTAGAAAAATAAAGCTTAATAACTAAAAAAAACAAAGAATTTTATTTTATGTTTAAGATATATTAATAATTACAAAATACAATGCTTAATAAAAAAGGAGATCTTATTAGAAATTAAGTCTGCATAACAGTAGTAAATTTCGTTCCAGGTAGTGTACATTATAAAAGTCCTCTGTCCTCTTTTAAAAATATGATGAATTTAATTTCTGACTTATGCTCATTTTAACATGTTAATTATTTATTTTCGATTAATTTGTATTTATTTTATTAACAATGTGATTATATATTTATTTATTTCGACTATTTAGCTTCTAAATTTCTACATAATATTAATGAAGTAGAGGTATAGCATTTATAAATATTCTATTTATTGAGAAAAATGAACATATAATTATACTTGATTAAGTAATATTAATGAAATTATCCTAGAATTTTGTCAGTAACAGAATTTTTATTTTAATTACGCTTGTTCATTTGGCAAAAATTAAGTTTTTCTTTCACTGACTTGTGGCAATAGGCAATTGCCTCGTTTGCCTAGTTAGGAATGTGGCATTGTTAATATGATTTTTAGATTGCTTCTATTCTTATAAGGAAACTTTGGGTGCAGAACAAAATCTAAGGTTAACGACTCCAAAATCAAGAATAATTTAGTTCTTGAGGATTAAAGATAGTTTAATGCAATCATGATATTTTAACCTTTGGATTTTGTGGACTATCTTTAAAACACTCACACACAATTGTGCATGTGTTACCAATTACCAATCTTCTGTAGTATATATATATATATATATATATATATATATATATATATATATATATTGTGAAGGAAAAGGTTCTTACATGCACTTAGACAAAAAAAAAATGCAATATCCAATTCTTAAAAAATTGGTTGAAATTCAAGTGAAATTTTTGGATGAGAATCATGTTACAAAAGAAAAAAAAAATTAAATACAAGTATTTGAAAACATTTGCATTTTCCAAATAAATCGTATATTTATAGGTATACGAACATAATTTAAAAAAAAGTTGAAAAGAAAAAAAAGTGAAATTTCAATTTCAATTTATTTTACCGAGAAAGTCACAATTTGTACAAGAGAGAATTGATAATAAAATGACATCTGTTTACATCGCTATAAAAGAGCAAAGAAACGAAATTTTTACGTTCAGTAATTTTACTACGAGATTATGATAGGGATTTCTTTTTCACATATACATATCGATTTAGGCAAGAAAATCTTAGATATCTTTTTAAAAGAATACGTATTTATTAAGGATATTATCTCTTGTTCCCAGCATGGGAACAGCAGTGTCAGCAATTTTGTTAAGAGTGTATAAGAAATAAATAAAAAAACAAAACAAATGAGAACTGGATTAAGAAATAACATTTTAATACGAAATTAACACGAATTAATTAAAAAAATTATGAAGCTAATTAGGAATTAAAATAGGAGATATCATTACACACACATATACTGCTTACACGAAACAAAAAATGAAATTTCGTTAAAAAATATATTTTAGCACGTTCTCACAAAAATTAATGCAAGATCCAATCTTTAAGAATGCATGAAACTTAAGAGAGATTTGGAGACGAGAGTAAAGAAAATATGTCAGATTTAAATAAGTATATGTGAGAAGAAAAAGAGAAATAGTTTTACATGAAAAAATAAAATTTCACCTTAAAATTAATATTACTATTTATCAATCAGTTACAAAAATTGATTCAATACTGAATCCTATTTACAGAGTTAACAAATAATAATTGATGAAAGTCTACTTCATTGTTTGAAATTTCAAATCGTAAATTTCTTTGAAATAAGTCGTTTATTTTTTAAAAGTATGTATTAAATCCAATAAAATCGATACCTTTACACTACAAGGAATTTCAGATGCTCCAGCGGGAAAGGTTATGTACGATTTATAATCTGAAGGACGGCTTTTATAATCCGAACCAGTTTCCAATCCAAAGGCACTGCTCCCCTGGGCTGTCAGGTTTTCGGTAGTGCACATGACACTTAGTTCGTGCCTTAGATCACCTGAAAATAGAAGTAAACCACTTATAAGGTAGGGAAAAGGAAGACAACACTTATTAAAATATAAACTGATCTGTTGAAATTATTTTTTACTTTCCCGTACACGTAGCATTAGAAAAAACATAGTAATCTTCAAAAAATTTGAAGATCGAAAACATAATTTTTTGGAAAATGTTCGTCCATCTGTCTGTGACAAAGATGTGTGATGGACAGGAACAGCCATTGGACATTAGTGATCACTTTTGTCAAACGGATATGTTACGCGGTTACGAATCCAAGAGTTACGGGTTCGATCCTGGGCAATTTGCTACATATAGCTCAAAAACGATGAAATCAAAACAGATGAAATTCGGAGTACGATATTCATACCAAATTTATAAATTTCTATCAAATTTTGAGCAGAATCTACGCAGAACAAACCTGTATATCCGGTTCTTGAAATATAATTTAATACGATAACTACAAAACGAAGAGAGTTAAATAGATAAAAATTCTATTCTCAGAATTAACATCTAGTCATGATACCTATCAAATTGTAAGCCAAATAAACAAGGAATTGACCGTTTGTCAGCCCGTACTTTTAGTAACTAGCAAACGAGATAACTCAATGTTACAATGCTTTAAATATATTAAATTGGATATTTGCCGGTGTCCAGGCATAAGGATGTCTTATCCGTCATCTGAGCGTCCTGAGTTCGAGCCCGATTCGGGCATGGTTGTTCTCCCACTGTTCTTTCTGTGAGATGTGTGAATGAGCATTTTAATAAAAAGGGGTTGTGGAAGCGAATGAGTGATGCGTAAATGGCAAAATCGTGCTCTTGGCCCTAGTTGGCTTTACTGAAAATAAGAGACGCACCTTACCGCCTGAAATCGCTGTTTTCATAACAGTAGGCTTATCCAATTGCAAGTGCCGTAAGAAACCACAACAACACATTTGGTATTTGATTTTGTGACTATAAAGGTAGTTTTGTGTCAAATTTTTATTTCAATTCTTTTGTAATCCCATTCTTGGACATAATTTGCAAAGAAAGGCAAGATGGTTCAGTAAAACTGCTAAATTCACACTAAAGGTTAATATTTCGTAACTATTGAAAGCTGATGCTTTCCAAAATTCGTTCGGATATACCCTTTATTATAGGGTATGTGAGAAAGTTTCGAAGGAACCCCTCCCATTGGTTAAAAGTGGTAATTGAAGACGAGTGCTACTCAAAAACACAAACAGCTAAAAATAGCAATAATAATAACTAGCAGTACCCGCACGGCGTTATAATATTTAGATTATTAAAAAGATAAAAATATGATATGTCCAAAGATCCAATAAAAATATACAATGGAAAAGTTGTTTTAAAATTTATGTCTCAAATTTAAATGTCTTTCTCTGTCAGCAGACAGGCAATCATTTCGCTCCTTAGAAGCTCATAATTCGGATACTTTCTGTCTCCACAATTCAGTTGGAATGCAATTTTAAAAAAGGAAAGAAACAATATACGGTTATTCCGCTCTTCAAAAGACTCTCCTTTCCTAAGTGTGGACATTCTTTCTCTTATATTCGTTAACTGAACGTTTCTTTCCTTTTCATTTCTCTTATCACGCAACAAACGAAGCTTCTGAGCATTTAATGTGTTCCGACTAAGGTCTTTTGGCCATAATGAGATTTGAAGAGCTCTTTAAAATCAGATGCAAACAAAGAAAAATATATCGCATATGCGTACCACAGCTCTTGCTATTAGCATTTGCGCAGTTTGAGGTTTTTGCACATGCGCGGAATAGTTATATCACAATTATAAAACTCCTTTTTTATTTTGATCTGACTTTAATGTGCTAAAACCTTCCCCAATAAATGCCCTACACAAAGGTACAAATATCCCCAATATGCGTTAACTATTTCTCCAGTTTTTGTGGTTCAAATAGACGCTTACTGGAGACTTCATTTTATACCATGAATAGATAACGATTTTCAAGAGGGTACATAATGATAAAATTTATCTTTGAAGATTTCACAGATAGTGGTGCCCTAATTTTAAAGGAAATTAATATTATTTCTTACTAAAAAGTACATTAACAAAAGTTAAAATTATCATTCACTGATTTATTACAGCTTTTATGAGCAAAACATCTTACCCTTTCGAGTTACTGGGAAATGAAAATAGTCTCCTGTTTCATTAACTCTGAAAATTCTTTCTGCAAAGCTTAGAACTGGTTCTGTAAAGTAAGAATAATTTTGTAATATGAATATAATTAAAACTACTCCCTACCAAAAGAACAAGAATTAATTAGAGAAGAATCAAAAGTTCAAGTTAAAGAAATAGCATTCACAAAATCATTAAACATATAAAATATTTCATTAAAGAAGAATTTGTTATTTAAGTATATTTAAAAGATCAAACTTACCATCCTCTTCATCGAATAGAGAAACAGCAGCAACATGAGGATCCCCAAGTAAAGAAGAAGCGGATTCTATAATTACTTTATACTCTCTCTTGCCACTAAACTCTAAATCATCATGCAGTTTGAAAATACAATATTTTTTCGTAGTATTGCTGGTAAAGAGGACCTAACGAGATAAAAAAAAAAGATCATTGCAAAAGAAAATTTATTGCTGTTATCTTACAAGATGTATGTACTGGATATCCACTTAAATCATGGCTTAACAGCTAATTTCTAAATCATTTAGAGATAAGTACAAAGCATTAAAAAGACTTTGAATAGAATAAATAGTTATATTTTATGCTGGTTAGGTCAGCAAATGTATTGTTAAAAATTGTGACACTATGCATGATAATGATAGACTTTTATAATTGTCATGCCGAGTTAGAAGGTTGTGATTCTAATGTGATATTTTCACCAAATTTGTAATTTCTATAAAGTTTTGAACAAAATCCATTCACAAGAAGTATGTCTGTTGAATTAGTGAATAGATGATGTCCTAGCCTAGTGACATCGCGTCTTTCCCGAGTTCGAGACCCGGTTTGGCATACTTGTTCTTTATCCTGTATTCTATCTCTGAAAGAGCACCCCCTCCCCCGCCTCTTGTAAAATAGGGGTAGTGCAAGCGAGTGTGTGAATGTCATCTTCGTATCAGCTAGAAGTCAGACTTCTGTCTTCGGATGCAGAGGCGCCTTTACCTCAGAAGCTACTGCACAAACTCTGTTTAAATCACTGATTTCGCCAGCAGGCTTGTCGATAACAAATGCCATAAGTAACAACAACTAGTGAATACGCTAACCAACAAACGTAAAGAGACAGTCGAGGGAAAAAACAATCCTGGTTAGCATCTAAAAACATCCATTTTAGCATCTAAAGTGCAGATCTTAACAGCAATAACTCCTGCGGAAATGGGATAGATTAAATGAAGGCGACTTGTGGCCCGTTGCTGAAAATTTAAGTAAGCGTTTGCGCTTCTGTGTCATTGCGCACACGCACACAAATGTAAAGATTTAAAAATTTGGAAGTAGATTGCAGTTCGAAGACACTGAAGAGATTTTTGATGCTTTTAGGTCGTTTATTTCATTACGAAGAAGCAGGCATATTTTTGTGCAGCATTAGCAACGATCACACACAAGGCACAGAACGACAGACTAATGACTGGGGGAAAAGTTCTCGAATATTTTATCCAGGGTAATAAACAGCTTATTTTGATAGGGAAAATTTAATTCACAATGCTTATAGATTATTAAGTTTCTCATGGGATTTGGGTACGTGTGACTTTGAAAGCAAGAGAAATACAGGGATCTTTTTATAAAACTATTTGCTTAAATCCGCAACTTTTATCAACATATTTTATATATATATATATATATATATATATATATATATATATA
>JAPMOQ010035911.1:298693-333206 GCA_026543055.1 Argiope trifasciata
ATATATATATATATATATATATATATATATATATATATATATCCGGAGAGGCATGCATTATGTACAAGCAGGAGGGGTGAGCACTGGCAACATAGACTGAAATGAGGGAAAAGCTCACAAACCTTTTATCCCAGGTTTTATAATAAGGATTTTCATCGCATGTCAATCAAAAGGCAAGGGGAACACATGGATCTTTTAGAAGAATTTATCAAGTCGTTGGTATTTTGTTCTTTTACTCGGAGTGCGGGAACGCGAGTCTTTTAGCCAATTCAGCAATTTTACAAAGCTTCTGTTGAATAATAAGATGGAAAAAGTGGAATGCAATCAGGAAATGAGAATGTATTTTAGAATGAGGTTAATATAGGCTAAATTACGATGAAACGTTGGGAATTAATTAGAATTGAAATTAGAGTTTTAATATTATATATATATATATATATAAACAAAACGATTCAATTTAGAGTAAACAAGTATTTATTTACTTCATTTGCAACGGGAACAAGTGCACTTTCTCTAGACGCAGGAGGATTCATTTCTATAGCTTTACAAAACACAAGAGAATCCTAAAATTTGAATAAAAAATAATTACAAAACTTAATAAACATCAAAATTTAACAGCCGAGTTAACTGGCAGTTGTTGTAATAATTATTCAATTTTACCAGGTAAATTAAGCTGCAACAAGATTGATTACTTACTTTTTCTTGATTTCCAGTTCGTAATATTGGAATTTCTAGGAATCCATCAGTTTCTGATACATTATAAAACGAAGCATTGAAGTTGAAACGAGACCACTCAATTTTAAATATGTTATTGAATATCTTATTTGGTTTGGTGTCTTCAACTGAAAATATGAAATGGTCTTTTGTGGACACAAAATCATCATTTTTTAATACATACTGTACACTTCCGTCATTTATATGCCCTAAAAAAAGGAATCATACATATATCATCAGAAGTTTAGAAATAAATACATATAATAGCAATTTCAATTTTTATAGAAAATGTTGAAGATTTTTTTAACCCTTTAAGCAATCAATTTTTTTACCAGAAATGCTTCCAAAAAAGGCATATTTTTTCTTCCACGATTTTACTCATGAGAGAAGAATCAATGAATGTTTCCTAAAATTGTAGAACATCATAAGTGTCGTCAAATTGAATCGTGTCAACAGAAGGAATACTAGTAAATTTAAATCGAGGACACGGAACTGGTTGGTTTTTCACATCAATTTCGGTAAAAATTCCTACAGTACTCTATTCTTCATCAGAGCTGAGCTCACTCCTCGAATCATCTGAGGAATAATCCAAATAATTAGAAGAAATATCTGTATCTATATTAGAATGTAGTTCATCATCTAACAAGAAAGCATTTTCATTTGTTCCATCCATAACTTCCATAAGAAAAAACAAGGTTTTAAATTCACAAGCGTTGAATACAGTAGAACAAAAATTTCAAAGAAATGTTCCAGCTACAAAGAAAAAACTCGGATGAAAAGCATTTCAGTTACATGGGCAAGCCATGCCATCTATTAAAAAATATTAATACTAAATAGTCTCTTTACTATAATGAAAAATACGGGCAAACCAGAGAAGGAAAGGAGAAAATATCGATGCCTGTACGCCGTACGGGCAAACCAGTTGAGGCCAATTTTGGGTAGCACGTACACTGTACGGGCAAACCGCTTAAGGGGTTTAATAACAGATGTTGAAAATCAGAATTTCATAAAGAAAGCTAATAATAATTCAGTGATTCTTGACCTTCTTTATGTGTGGTATGCTTTTAACGATTTCAAAATATGGCGGCGCAAAGAGAAAAAGATAAGTTTAAAGGTTGTTTACTTACCTATAATCCACAATGTAAAATAATTTATGATAATAATTTTGAATGTAAAATAACATAACATGTATTAAAAAAAACAGTGCGTTTATTAAGGGATTAATTATAAGTAATAATGCGAATATTTTTAATGAGAAATTTGAGCTTGATGATTTTTGATAATTTCATTTACCGTCTTCTACACTTAACAGCCTCGATCTTTTTTCCGTTTTTACGTTGGTTAATTCTGAAAAACCGAATTCACACAAATAAGATGTAAGAAAATTTTAACAGTAGGTTAAGTTTTTTAACAATTACAAAATAAAATATGCAATTGATGATGTTCACATTAAACAGTATGTATTTTAAACTTGAATTAGGCTTTCAATTAATTATAAAAAGATGTAGTTTGATGTTTATTTATTCTTAATTTCAGTGCGTTTGCAAGAGTTAAAAGGTTACAGGTCAATAAAGAAAAATAGAATTCCCTATTTTCATTACAGATATTTTATTTAAAATTATATTTGGCAATTTTCACAATTTAGTCTAGTTTTATAACACTTAAATTGATTTTTTATATTTATTCCGTCGATGCATACTATAATGCTATTTTTGGAATCCCCGTTTATGCCTTTTAAATAAAAATAAGTAATATAATTTAAAAAAAATTCAATTCCTACTTAGGTCAACAAAGAAATTTTTTTATTTTAGTTACTTTTGATTAAATAATTATCAAAAAAATTAAGTATCAAAAAATTGATTTTCCGAAGAACTGAGCTATGAATTAAATAATTACAATTAATATAAATATGTATATACATATGACAGAATTACAATATTGTGGCAAAACAGAAACCTAATTTCCTTGCAGTTTTCCCTTTCCTTTCTATACATGATGTATTACTTTTCTCTGTTATTATTATCTTTTGTTTGTTTCTAATTTATGATGATGATCTACAATTTCTCATTGCAAGAATGGAACTCGCATTCTTCACCTTCACGTAAAAAATACTGAAATCCTTGCATTTCAACGATTGAGCTGTGCCTGTTGATTTCAATTTTCATTAAAAAACTGCTAAAACTCTATTTAAAGTACTGAGAATTAAATTCGATTAATGAATTAATACTTGAAAAAAATAAAACCTGTATTAAAATCAAGTGTCATCCACAACAAGTATAAAAAATGTATTTGAACTTTAATAGATTAATAAAAAGTATTTTATAAACTACTGAAAATTGGACAAGATGTATAAATAAATATATATATGGATAGTGTGATCTAATAGTAGGAATTGAAAAAGAATATGATTGCCGAATTTATTTGAGATAATATAGATTGTAATATGTAACATTTATAAATAAAGTGAAATACGTTCCCTAAAATTAGTCAAGATACTTTATTTTATACTTGAAATCTAACATACCATTCCAGTATAACATTGCTTTTCATCGTATTTTTTCATCTAATGGTCTCTGGTGGCAGTGTTAACAAAATCTAATAAGTAATCTAAGCGTCGGAGACACCACTTTTATTTAATCAAAACTAGTTATAAATTAGATAATTTATCTTTTTGAAAACTAAACATATAAATATCTTTGAAACAATTTAATTTTCTAATTTTTCCATAAATAAATCTCTATTATAAAAAATTATCGGTATTTCTACAGTGGCGGATTTCCGCACAGGCGGTGGAGGCGTTGCCTCTAGTCTCGAGGTATGTAGGGGCCGCAAAATCTACTTAGATGTGTATCACAGTGCTAAACCGAAGTTAAATTCAATTGTTCCAGTCTCTCATTCGGTCTGATTCACAGAATTTCCTCCTTTTACTTTTTCTTTAAAGAAAAAGTACTCATTCATTGTTAAAAATGTCAATGAAAAAGTAGAGTGTAAAGTAAAATTCTTGTAGAATCATAACTTTGCGTTTGAAAATTCTTTTCTGAAACTTTATAAGTTCAGAATACTTTCTCGCCACTCTCTCTTTCCTTTTCGCACACTATAGCATATTTACCAGGGTTTGGATAAATAATCTTGATATAAAACTTGCACTGTTTCCTTGAAATGATAAAGAATGAAAATCGGTAAGGAACTGGATAACTGTTGCTTTAAATTATCTGTACATAATAAAATACAAGATTCATTGGTATAGAAATAATAAAAAAAAGGGACTTAGTATATAAAACGGGTCGATAAAAGGCATAATATCTGCACAAATAAAATAAAAAATAAAAGCTGTAAATGTATTAAGAATTGCTTTTCAATACATAATGGTATCACAAAATAAATATTAAGATAAAGTTAAAACTGAAATAAGTTTATCTGGTTACTTTTTTGTCACCAATAGAATTTATTGTGGAGGGGCCACAAAATATTTCAGAGCCTGTGGCCTCGTATTGCCAAAAACAACCACTGTATTTCTATGACCCACAGTCGGTTTCCCAAAATGTGGGACACCAGAGTATTTCTCGTTTGCTCTGGTGTTAATTTATTTAGCGACTAATTTCGAAAAATTATCGTTTATTTTTTTATCAAATGATAAATATAAGAATAGATTTAAAAATCCAGTTCATTCAGAATCAAGCAGAATTTTCATACTTTGACTGAAATGCGATATCTTTTGCCCTTGTTTTGAGGAGAGTTGTAGAAATCCCAGATGTGGTTGTAATGTGATAGCATATATAATATTGCTATCATCTGTGTCTGAATCTTCAACAAGCAGCATATCTTTGGTTATAACACTTAGTCTCTGAAAAGAAGTATACATTAACTATTAATACTAATAATGTATAATGAAAATTTCACAATTGGCAAGAAATTAAGATAAAAGTTATGGTGTCCAACATCTGTACCAATTAGAAAAAAATTCAATTTAACAAAAACAATGTTATGGTTTATGTAAATTATTAATTTTTATTAAAAGATCTCCCATTCTCTAGAAACAGTTCAATACACATATTCTAACGAATATAAGATAAAAAGATTGAGTTTTGTGAGATGAAATTGGAAAGATATATTCCACTTTGAAAATTCAGCTAATTTAGTTCATTGGAATTTCGATATTAGATAGATTCTTGCATAGATCAAATTAAGAAAGATACACGTTTAAGATTAAAATTATCCAGGAAGAAAGAGATAAATGGGAATAGAAAATATATAAAGATTTAATTCATAAAAAGAATTCGATTGTAACTGCAGTTATAAAGTTGAAATTTTAAAATAAAAACCCTTATTCATATCTATTTTACACAATGTGATATTTTTAAATTATATTCTCAAAATTATATAATATGTCGCGTAAATGTTTGATAGATATAACTAAGAACAAGAGAAAACAAAAGACAGATTTTGCAATTTTTACAATTTTTTAATGAATACTCAACTAATTTGAACAGTTTTTATAAGTGGAAGTATATCTCTACGACTAACATTTGTGGAAATAAAGGTCTACTTAACATAGCGCAGCCGATAAAATGTGAAAATTTGTTTGAATTTTATTAGTAATTTTTTTCTTTAGGAAGTTAACTAGACAAGTCAAAAATTATCAAATTATCACTTTTGACATAACTTCGCTTAAAGTGTGTACATTGACTTTCGTCAGCGCTTATTTTATTGTTATACTTTTGTGGCAATGCTATGAATGTTTGATCATAATTCCATCATTTTCCTTCCTTTTGTTGCAGATATATCATGGCTGCTCCATTGGAAGTTTGCACCAAATAGGAAGAAAGAGCGGTGATCCGATTTCTCTCGTTAGAGGGTGTCGTAGGGTCAAACGTTCGTCACAAAAGATCAACAGTGCGAGTTATAGTGAAATGTTGGAAAAGAAACTGAAGCCAGCTATTTGCAACAAAGCCGAGGTTAGTTGTCGAAGAAAATTTTGTTGTTAGAAGAAAATGCAAGGTCACACACGGCTCATCACACTATTGAAACCATCAAAATGATAAAATTTCAGCTATTGGAACACCTCCCTACAGCCCAAACTGACTTTCTGATGACTCCATCTGACTTTAACTTGTTTGGACCACTCAAGAATGCTTTGCGTGGTCGCTGATTTGCCACAGATTTAAATGTGCAAAATGCGATGTAAAAGTGGCTTCACGACCAACCGAAAACTTTTTATTTGGAAGGAAAACTTAAACTCATGGATCATTGGGCCAAGTGCATTGAGAATGAGAGAGATACCATAGAAAAATGAAGTGCCTAGTATAATGCAAGCTTCATGTTAATAAACGGTAGAATGGAAAGTATGGATAATTTTTGACTTGCCATCGTACATTGAATTTTATATTTGTATAATACAAGTTTTGATACTATTTTACATTTTTAAATGCTATTTTCTTAAATAGTAAATTTCAAGCTTTTTTTTTGTTGTTCAAATTTGGTATAATAGTTTTTCAAGTATATAATCAAGTTTTTGGTATAATGTTCTACAGTTCCTGAAGTAAGCAATAAGAATCTGCACACTTAAAAATTTTCTATAGTTCTTTTAGTGTTTCACTGTAAGAAAAACATTATAAATTTCATTTAATTATCAGTTGAACAATATTTAAAGATTAGATTAAATAAAAATTATTTTTAATTCAAGAATTAGATAATATATTCTTCAAGCTACCTGGAAGATTCTGAAAAAATCATTTGATAAACTCTTAAACAAGAAGATTTTTGTTTTATATTTCTTTTCATCTGAAAAAATCCCCACCAACCCAATTTTGAAATTTAACGAGTATATAATGATTCATTAATCTATTTTACGCGAAAATTCAAATATATATGTAAAAAACGAAAGATTAAAAATGAGAATAAGTTTTTCCTATACTGCCATATTTTTTTCTTTTCTTTAATTATGTTGAAATAATAATAATTATTGTTTTAAATAACGAAGAAAGGTTTCCGAGGAAAACATCACAATTCCAACGAAATTCTACTGCATTAGAAATATAACATCTAAAATAAACGAAATGTTATTAATCATGAAAATGGATAAGCAAAAGCAATTTACAAAATTATTTTAAACATAATTCGGCAGCGCCCTCTTCTACCACTCTAGTAGCATAATTGTCACTGTATTCTAAGATCAGAAACTCTATCTCAAATGAGTGTACATAAAAGTGCAATATAAAACTGGACTTTTCAGGTTGATGAAAACTTACCTTATTTTCATGCAGCAACAATTCATTGATTCCCTCATTTTTTATAAGTTTTGGATACTCATCATCAATCGGTGTGATTTTGATTGGAAATACCTAAATAGAAAAATATAAATAATATTAAAAGACATACGAAGATAAGTCGATAAAAAATTCGATTAAAATTTTATGTCTTTCAAATAAAAGAAGCTTTGACACACACACACACACACAAAAAAAACAACAACTGGTTTTTCTTTAATCTCAACTAATAATAAAGATGTATACGTGCATGTTGCAGCAATTGTTTTTAAATATCAATTAGTATTTTGATTACAAATTAAGCGAAATTTTGAAATCCTTTTTAGTAACTCATGAAAATATTATTACAGAAAATAGATTCTTACAATATTTTGAGTCTTTTAAAAAATGAGGTTACAAATGATATTAATTTAGATGCTGTGCAAAATCTTAAATTTGAACAGCTTAAAATTTTTGTTGACATTATCTTAAAAAATAATTTTATTTCTACAATGAAATTTCATCTTCTTCATTACTTTTTCAAAAAATCTCACGGTTATTATTTTTTTTTTTTCATTGTTGGAAACTAAGGACGAAAGATTATGCTAACTATTTGAGCATGAGAAATCAAGAAGTGAAATAACATTGCTGTAAAACACAACTTGTAGTTTGAAATAGATTATCCAATCTCTTAAGTTTTTAATGACACAATGACATTATGTGATTAGACTTCAGGTTCATGCACACTATAATAAACAGAACAGATGCAAGACTATTGAAAAATCAAGAATCAATTGTCTTTCATAATTTGGCTATGAAACATACATTAGTAATGCATTAATCACAACCAATTTTCCAGATAATCACATGTCTCAAACATAGCTAGAACACTATAAAGCATCGACCAATAATAAAAAAAATCACTATTTTCTATAGTAATAATAATAATTTACCAGAAAAGAACTTACTTTAAATTTCGCCTGCCATGTGCAGTACAAAATATGACAACTCAAGAATCTTTACAAGCTTTAAATATAGGAAGATATGCAACAAGAACACACAAAGCAACAGAGAAGCACAGTAGGCGAGAAGAAAACAACTAAAATGCATGAAAAAAGCAATTAATTTTGTTCTATGAGCAATCAGCAAGCTTAAAAGAATATTAGACAATGCATCATAGCAGTTCAAGATAAAGATTTTTAAAAAATGATAATGTTTATCTGATGGTATTCTATCTGCAGATTGAATGCATCATGTATGATCAAATTCATACAAAATATTCTACAAGGCTGATCTCTGTATCTACAGCTACCTAACCTGGCATATGTTCACTTCTTAATTGATGAATGCTAGCTTAACAAAAAATCAATCAAAGTTTTAAAAGCTTTCTTTAATAACTTGAATACACTGTTGCATGAAATCTATTTTTATATTTAGTTAAAACTTAAAAAATAAGTTTTTCAACATCATTAATTTGATTCTGTACAGTTGAAATACCTTGTTAAACAATTTTTCCAAAGCAAACATCATATCAATGCATATGGATTTCTTTAGATAGCTTTGAATTACAAAAAAAAAAAACATAATTTATCACTTTGATCATTTGAGAGGCTTTGATTTTTTAATCAGATTTCATGCAAATCATTTAAATGAATACAAAATATTTATTTTGGTTAATAAATGAAATGCAAAGAAAATCTTTTTTATTAAAGATTTAAAATGAATATATTTCATTGTCACAATTAAATTGTATTCAGGAAGAAAGGAATAATATGCACAGATACTTACAGCAGGATTCTTTGATGTAATATTCTTTAGATTGTTACCAATAAATATATATTCCTTATTGATTCCATCAGAAACTATCAAGGTAAAACTATCATTCACACTTTCAGAACCATCATGCGAATAGCTTATGTGACCGTGTTTAATGTCATTCAAAGAAAAGATTTGAGTCACTGAGCTGTTAGCATTTTTTACAATACCATGCTGAGGTGGTTTGAGTATTTTAATTATAACATCTTGATCCTAAAAGATAATAAAGAGTATTAATTACAGATAAAATTGTACCAGTTTGGATACTACATATATTCATTACTAAATTTTTCATTTAATTTCCTTTTTATTTTAAACTCTTAATAATGAATTTTAAAATTATGTTCAAATTAAAGAATAGTTCATAATAAAAAAAGGAGAATCTTTTATAAAATATAATTAATTTGCTTTGAAAATTTAAGATTGAAAAATATCGTTTTCTGTTTTATGTTTTAAATTTTATTTCACTTTGGTAAAATAGTCGTTTGCTAAGTTAATTCTATTAAATGATTAATTGTTTATAAATATGAATAATACAAATAATTTAATTCAGATTTTTTATGTATTTAGAGATATTTTTCATCATTAAATAATAAACTGTTTGAAAGCCTTAATATATTCATACCTGAGTATCTTTGTCAAAAATGTCAATTTCAAATTCAGTAATCACTTTTTCTTCACCTTCTTTAATTTTCAAAGGACTCAACTTTACTATTGGTAAGGAATCATACACAGAAGAAATATTTATGTAAAATGTTTGTAAGACCTATAAAAATCAATCATTAAAAATAATACAGAAAAATTAACAGAAAATTAGGTTATGAAATGTTATATATGTTTTGTAATTTCCATCAATATAATAATATTAATTATAAAACAAAATATAATCATATTAATTACACAAAATATAATGATATTAATTATAAAAAGTGTAACAATGTTAATTATACAAAGTATGGTAATTGTAAGCGTCATACCAGTTGCAACTCAACTCCACATAAATTCAGATTTCGTTTTCTGGAAGTAAATAGATTTTCGAAGCTTTCTATGTAAATATTCGCAATTAAAGTGTTCTTTCATATCAGGTCCATAATAATTACTGAAGATATTTTATAATAATTGTAAAAACTGCTGAAATTTTAACTGAACATTGTGTAAACTGATAGCTTGATTTATAAAAGGCATGCAGATGAATTTTAAAAAGTTAAAGTACCCAACATAAATGTTAAAAATCTGGTTTGAATAAATAATATAGAAATGAACAGCTAAAGAAAAAATATGAAACGTCTTTTGCAGTTAAAGCAAATTGTAAAAAAATAGAATTCAAATGTTATTAAAAAAAATAACGAAACGATTTCCACAATAAAGACAGTTTAAAAATTTAAAATATTTTTAATTAATTTTAAATATTATAAAAATAAACTTAACCCTTTGACATATGAATTTTCGGAATTAGTTGACACATCTTCATCTCGGACATTTATTGCTATTGTAATTTTAATAATAATATATTTAGCTTAAGGCCCGTATAATTGGTAAGGCGTTGATTGGTTGCGATTTCGAACCGCAACCTAACCGAACCGTCAAAAATTCCCAGTGTATGGTGGTAACGGATGCACGTGTAAATCTGTCGTGGTCACAAAATCCTCCATGTCGAGAGTAATATCATTAGGAGTACTGGTTCAGAGGCTATCGTTCTCTGATACAGTCTAAATTACAATCTTTGAATAAAATGCATGAACGAATTCCCCCACCCCCCGTAAAAAGAGTTGCGACGCGTGAATGGCAAAGACTTACTCTTGGCCCTAGATGGCGCTGTTGAAAAATTCAAGAGATGCACCCTATCGGTTTAAATCGCTGCCTTCGTAACAGCGGGCTTGTCCACTGGAAAGTGCCAAAAGAAATAATATATATGGAGCTTTAAGATAGTGAAGTGTTTCTAAATGATTTCTTTTTTTTTTTGCATTTTATATTAATTAATGCTTTCACCTTAATTGCAGGCTTAAAACTAAAAATTCAGTCATTGGATGCACGCATGAGACACATCGCTGCATGCTAAGGGGTTAAGCTCGCTTATTATAAGAGCTTTGGTCGATTTTCCTTACATATATAATTTAACTTAATTCTTAAAAAAAATTCCAAACATTCAAATCCTTGGAGGGGGCACCTCGTAATTGGGGATGAGATACTTCCGGCATAGTGGTTGGATCTTGCCAACCCGGTATGTACAATAAAAATGGGGGATTTGGTTCTTCCCATCGATGACGGGATGTACATCCTACGGGAGGGTTGTAACGTGGCCGGTAATGGCCCTTAGGACTCAACCAAAGTTCCCTGCCAGTGTTGCTATTGTGGCGGTCCGTACTTAGTACTTATTCTGTTCAGTACTTATTTCCGCGTTCCTTCGGGCGGGACGGAAAGTCAATAATATGGCTTTTCAAATATTCAAGAAAATAATTTAATATATGTATATGTTAATTAGATTTCAATACAGTTTTATTTTTGAAGAGGACTTTTATATAAATAGTTCACACAGATAGCCTTACATTTAAGTTGAAAAGAATTAGGTAAATAAAAATTTATATTGAATTATATATATATATATATATATATATATATATATATATATATATATAACGCTTATATGGATGCAAAATCAGGCTGAATTTGTTAATCGCAGTCTGGCCACACTTCGACCTTGCTCGGTAACATCAATATGCGATTAGAATAAGATTTCAAGCGCAGGCGTTTGAAAAATTAACGGACAAAATTTTTTACAATAAGTCGTGCCGTATCGATTTTATAACGAAGTCATCGAAAAACAAAAGACAGGGCGAATGAAAATTCTCATGAATTATACATAAGAAGATCCAGTCGTTCCAAAGGTTCAGATTTTGAGTGTATTTTTTTACCTTACATTTTTTATTTCTTTAATTTTTTGAATTCTGTTTTGGAATGGAATGAGCTTCAATATAGCTACTTTCAAACTTTTTTTTTGTAAATATCAATTTTTTTTAACCCTGTCTCTGTGATATAGTTCCCAAATTCGAAAAGTGAGCAAAGCACAATTTTTTTTTAATTGTTTCTGCGGTGGATGTACATAGTTCCTAAATGAAGTTATTTGTGTTTAGAAAAAACTTATCTACGGTTCAATTTTCCAGCGTACTTTTTGCTTCACATTTTTTTATGTTTTTCTTTATTTTATCACATTTTGAAATAACCTGTTTGCATATATCTTTTGCTAGACTAAAGTGGTTTAGCAGATGGCGAGCTTGGATTGCGAAGCGATCCGAGAGATATTGCATAAGTAACTCTTAGGGGGTTGGCGAGCATAAGCGAGCAGGAGCTGAGAACCCTTGTTTGTTTAATATTTTGATTGAAAATTACCAATTGAATGGGGCATGCAATGTATTTATAACTTATTATAATTAGGAAACAGTTAATCAAAATTTCATATTATGTAAGGATTGTCTAAATAAAAAGTGGTCACTTGCGATTCATCAGAATAATTGCAGCTATAACAGAGTTATTGAACAGGAATATAAAAGGCAGTTGGAGGTGTACATTGCATACAACGTTCAACACTAAAAGCCATTCGTGGCAGAGGAAATGGATCAAAAGTAAAGGCGTGCTATACATGGATGAACCTAGATCGGAACAAAGCGCGGTAGGATGGTTTCTGATTCTTCGACTGCCGCGGAGCACTCTTGATTGATTTCCAAACCCAAAGGAAGCACTGTCAATTCAACACATTACAGCAGTGCTTACTACGATAAGCAATCAAAGGCAAAGAGCCAAGCATTCTAATGCAACAAAAGTTTTATTTCTCCATGACAATGCTCACCCGCACATCTGCTGTGAAACCCAGACGACCTCCATGTATATAATCGTCGGAAGTTTTGGGACACCTGCCGTACAATCGGGATTTGCCACCTGTAACTTCCAGATCTTTTGGACATGGCAGAGAGCATTAAAGGGGACACATTTCCGTTCGGATAACGAAGTGAATGATCCTGTTCAGAACCTTCTCAAGAACCAACCACCATATTTCTACGGCAAAGGCATAGTCCTGCTACCTAAGCGATGGGGCATGTATTACAATGCTTATATCAATTTCTTTTGATTTCTAATAAAGGTATTATTTTAATTCAAGTTGTCCAAATTTCATTTGGGCAGCCCTTATCTATACATAATATAAAATAAGCTCTCCTGAAAGCGTTTTTCTGTTTGAAAGAGAAAAACACGAGAAATAGTTAACGGAGATATTTGTACCATTTTGTAGGGCATTTATAGTGGAAGGCTTTAGTATATTAAAGTCATATCAAAATAAATAAAGGGAGTTTTATAATTGGGATTTTAATTATTTTCCTACTGGAGATATTTGTACCACTTTGTAGGGCATTTATAGTGGAAGGCTTTAGTATATTAAAGTCATATCAAAATAAATAAAGGGAGTTTTATTATTGGGATTTTAATTATTTTCCTACTGGAGATATTTGTACCACTTTGTAGGGCATTTATAGTGGAAGGCTTTAGTATATTAAAGTCATATCAAAATAAATAAAGGGAGTTTTATAATTGGGATTTTAATTATTTTCCTACTACGATTCGAACATGCGTAAAAAAATAGTATATGTGGTTTATAAGTGCGAAAAACTCAAATTGCAGAGGCGCAAGCAGCAAGGACTGTGATATGCATATGCGGTACATTTCTTTGTTCACGTCTGATTTTAAACAGCGAATAAAATACATTGCCCTATATAAAAGGAAATCCAACCTTTGTCGAAACACATTAAATGCCAAAATGATTCGTGCGTTGAGCGATAATGAAAATGCAGAAGAAAGAAATGTTCGGTTAGCGAATATCAAAGAAAGAATGCCCACATTTAGGGAAGGAAGTCTTCTGCTGAGTAAAGTAACCACATCTCTTTAAACTGCACTGCAATTGAAATAGAGAGGCAGAATGAATTTCACAAAGAACTAAGTGATCGCTCAGGCAATATAGTTTACAATGAAATATTAAGAAGCATGACTTTCATTTTCATAAAATTATACGGAGTCGATAAGCAATAGTAGAACAGTGGGTACAATGATTTATTTCTATGTTTTAAAATTTTAAAACATCTTTCCTACTGTATATTTTTAATGAATTGTTTTGTCAATGAACATAGTGTATTTTTATCTTTTTAACAGCCTAAATATTTTTGAGTATGTGTTATGAGTAATTGTTTTGTAGCTATTTTCGATGATTTTTAAATATATTTTTATATTTGTTTCATGTTGCGTGACAGGCTCATATCATATAGGGTGGAGGATAGACTTAAGTTTAAAGCTAATTTTTTGTCTTAGATGTTATATAACGGGCATTGTTGTACGAGTACTGCTAGTGTGTATATAAATGAAATAAAAACAACACTTTTAAGCAATATTCCTCATGAAATAAAAAATTGAAAAAAATTCGCATACCTACATGTGTTATCCTGCTTATAGCATAGGCAGACATTTAATTAAATGATAAAATATAAGTGCACTATCTTATTTCAGCATAGCTTATTTTTCTGTTGTGATTATAACAAAAAATACATTATAAAAATTCTCTCAATCAATATATTTAGATTAAAAGAATCATACTTACAGAGTTCCTTCCATCCGAGACATTAAAGGTGAAGCTATCCAATGAATTTGATTTGAGAGATGTATGTGAGTAACAAACTTCCCCAGCCTTTAAATCAGACATAAGAAAAGTATCTACAGGCTGTATTTTCTTATGTTTATGTTCTAAGTAACCAAGCGAAGGTGGCAACACAATGGAGAAAACTAAATCTAAGGTTTTCTGATGTTCATCAACTGCGGCTAGCATTTCAGCGTTAATGCATCCGTGGCCTTTTTCATTCACTTTTAAGCCTGAATTTCGTGTAATAATTGGAGGGAAAATATCCTCTGCGCAAAGAAACACAAATTTCGTATCAGAAAAAAAGTAAAAACGAAAGAAGTGAAAGATAATTTAATTGATATTTGTGTGCTGTTTATATTATATTAATAAACATTTAATTACTTCATCTAATTTACAAACAATAAATAGTATACTCAAAAATGGAGATATTTGATTTACAACTATTGTTAAAATTTACTTCTTTTACCTCCAATAAAATAAATTTAATCTCTCATTAGTAAAATATATTTTTTGAATAATGACTTCTGTACTAAAAAAAAACAATTTTGTTAAGAAATTCTCATTAATGTAAAGTCGTCAATGAAAATTTAATAATTTATAAGTGAAAAAAGGAGGAAAGAAAAGATAAATCAATTGATATTTGTGTGCTATTTAGATCACATAAATAAACATTTAATTACTTAACACATTAAAGGCGGGAGGCGTAGTACTACGATTTGATCCGCGTTACCTCGCATACTTTCGTCAAGATCCCCCGCCTTTAACATGTTAATATAATTCACAAACAATAAACACTATACTAAAAAATGGTGATATTTGATTTACAATTATTATTAAAATTTACTTCTTTTACTTCCAAAGAAATAAATTTAATCTATCATTAGTAAAATATCTTTTTTGAATAATGATTTCTATATTAATGAAAAATACGAAATTCTTGCTCATGTGAAGTCGTCATTGAAAATTTAATAATTTGCAACATATTTAAGATGATTATATTGTTTGCACAGTAGCTAATTGATGCATAAATGAATTGAAAATTTTTATTTAACATTCAAACAAACATGATTTTTTTTAAAAAAAGTTGTAATTACAAATCTTAATGAAGTTTCTGAAAGTTAACTTATGAATAAAATGCTAAAAAAATTAACAAGATTTGCAAAAGTTAATTATAAAAAAATTAAGATTACCAAAGTAATTTATTTTCAGATTTTAAATTCTCACATTTTCAAAGAATTTGAATTCTATTTTATAATCTAAATAAATCCTCTCCCCCCCCAAAAAAAAAACCAATTTTATCTGCTTCCTGGCCTATCTTATTAGGAGCCTCTAATGAGTCACTATTTTTTGGAATTAGAAAATTGTATGTTGGAAAACATATTAGCATAGGTGTATGTACATTATCAGTAAATAGCTGTATGCTTCCAAAGGTAATAGTGGTGGTCTGGTGGAATGGAAAATTCTATATTTAGTTTGGTTTAGTTATATTAACGTCCCATTTTAATGCAGCAGTAGGTCTATTCTAGAACGAGCCATGCAATTTTGAACTGCGATTAAAAAACGAAGACGACACCAGATCAACCGAAAAGTAGAATGGAAAAATCTAGTTAAATAATTAAAAACATCATTCTGAAAAAGCTGACTCTTGTTTATTTCGACTGTTGAAATTTTGAGATAGCATACAACCAATATTTGGATTATTTCGGACAGACGTCTTCATTTTGACCCATTGTCAGATGGCGAGGACGACACCTGGGTTGGCACTCTAACTGTCTTCAAGCTTCCATGCGAATTGTGGGAACTGTTGTGTGGACAATTCTATTGCTTATATTCTTACCAAGTTTTACTTCTCATTGTTTAACCTATTTTCATAAAACTATTTTAAATCTACAGGACCTGGTGGGTGAAAAATCTCACCCAAGACTTTTTAAGTTTTGAAACACAATTAGTCTTCTTTATAACATTTAAAACTTCAGTGTTTTTAACCTAATGCCATGATAACCCTAATGCCATGATGTCATGATAATTCATGGATCTTAGCTTTTGACGTTTTAAGCTAGATTCCTATTTTATTTACAATATTTTTATGATAGAACTGTTTAAAAATCCCAGTGAATGGCGCTGCTTGTCCTAAATTGGACCTTGTGCCTATAAATCACACTATACCATACCACGGCAAACCAGAAAAAAGACATCTGATATCGGAACATTTGATTTAACGTGCACCAGACCCGCTAACATGACGGTTTTCGGTGGAATTGGGTTTCGAACCCAATCGAATCAAATCGCTCTAAGGCTGAATCTGTACCACCAAGCTAACGTAGCTCCGTAAAAAGATGTTCTAGGATGTTATTCTCTAGGATTTCTAGGTAAACCATTCTCCCTTTCAATAAAATAGCAATTGAGATGGAAAATTTACGAATTTAGAAAAGCGGGAAAGGACGCACAATAGAATATTGTGTCGAATACACTATTCGTCAAACTATTTAATCAATATAATGATGGCAAATGAATGGGAAATGTGATAAAACGATGTATAAAATGTAAATCATGTATTAATGAGAAATGCATAAGTTTTTACTGAAATACATCTATGCTAACTAAATTCAAAATTTATAATTTTGATCAGATTGTTTAAAGCCCCCCTTTATTATCTATACTTATAATAAAGCTCAATGTGTGTGTGTGTGTGTGTGTGTGTGTGTATGTTGGCGCTCTACAGGTCAGACCGTTGGACCTACAGCTACCAAATTTGGTACATGTAAACCTTGGAGGTCCGGAATGTGCACCTCGGAGCCCTTTTTTCGAATTTTTAATTAGAATTTGAATTAATTAAAATTTAAGCGAAATTTCGACGTTTTTCCGCTATAACTTAAGAAAATATTATCGGACAAACATGATTTTAACATCAATTTAAAGATAAAAAAATTAGCTTTCTAATAGTATCAGTATTTTAACGTTTAACTTAAGCTTCTATTTGTAATGAGTTTTTAAAGAAGCATTTCAACTATATTTTTCAACAATATATTTCGGACAAAACAATAAAATTTAATCTGCAGGAGCACGTTACGAGTGGAAGGGGAAAAATTATCTTTTATCAATAGGTTGCCATCAGATAGATAAAAACTCAAATTAAAAAAATAAATAATTATTGCAAATTAAACATTTAAAAATGCAATTTTCAGCAGGTGTCTGCATAAAATAAAGTAAATATGAAATATGTTTTTTTTTTTAAAAAAAAAGAAAAGAAAATGCAAAGAATTTTCGGTGACTTTTACAATATTATTAATTAAATAAATCAGCTTTGTTTAATAATAGAAATACATCTATAAAAAAAGTCTAAATGAAGTAAATAGCTGCATAGTATGTAGCACGAGTCTATAAATGCTTTAAAAAAATGAAGAATATTTAGCTTTTAATTAAAAAGAAATGGACTTGTGATATCAGTGTTTTAATGTATAACTCAAGCTTCTATTTTTAACGAATTTTTAAAGAAATATTTTAACCATGTTTTTTTGAGCACGTGACTGGATAAAATAAAATAAAACAATGCCGGAAGTTCAAATAAAAAAAACAACTATCATCGCAAATCAAATTTAAAGAAATACAACTTTCAGCATGCGACTGGATAAAATAGCATAAATATAAAATGAGATATCTTCTAAAAAAATAAATGCAAGGCAATGATCTATGATCGTTTGCAATAGATATATAATTAATTCCATAAATATCTTTATTTACTGTAAACCTAGTTGAATTTAGACACGATATGCATTGAAATCAAGACTTAATGGCATATTTCTATAATCGTTTGTAATATCTGTATCATTAATTCAATAATTTTTCCCCTTTTTCGCTTTCTTTAAAAAACATATTTAACATTTTGGCAACATCACCGAAAAAAACATTTTTAATATTTCGGAAGCATAATCGATAAATTTTTAGAGCATTAAACTCAAAAAGTTTTTCCAAATAAAGTTACCGACTCTTTAACTACTAATAACTGAATCTTTTAACTTTAACTATTTCTTAAATTTTGGCTAATGAATATGTGATTTAATTGAAAATTTTAGAACGCATTACTCATGGCGAACCAGCTGGTCGCCAAAGGCGGCTAGTATAATTAAATATATCTAACAAAAAGAAAACAGAAAAATTAAATTAAATCTTACCTGAAATAGTGATGAAAAATGTTTGTCCTATAAGAGTATTATTTGCCGGATCTTTAATACTAAATTTGAAGTAATGCGTTCCTGTTGGATTGTTAATGCTGTGCTGATATTTGAGATGCTGACGGTCAATATCTTCTTGAGTAAAGCTGCTAAAACCAGAAATATTAGAAGATAAGGCCTTGAACTGTCCGTTACGTAATAAAAGAAGTTGGCCGGAAGTAGGAGAAGAAGTGATTGAGTATGTCAGCAGGTTATCTGGACTATCAGAATCAGAAGCACGTAAAATCTCATTGGAGATAATACTTGAGTTTCCTGAAAAGAAAATAATTTGGAAATTAGATCAAATACCATACAAATTATTAATTTTTTTCTCAAATTAATAATTATAAACTCGGCTACTCTGACCCCCCCACTAAGGCATATGGATTTAATCTCACTCAGAAAAGCTGCGACAGCATTAGCGGGAACTAATGTTGAGTCTTATTCATCTGTCTGTACCTGTAATGTTGAGTCATCAACTGCCACTTACAACCTTTCTCGTGAGAAGCCCGCCTCGCCGTCGACAGGAAGTGATTTAATGTGTCTCCTCCATTTCTGTACCTACTTGGATGGCGCGAACCAAACACTATCCCGAAAGCGTCTCGTTTTCATGGGATTATCAGATTAATAAAATCAATTTAAAATTTCAGAAGTTTATATAGTTATAACTAGCAGTACCGGCACGGCGTTGCTCGTGGTATAGCATTCAAGAAGAAAAAATAGCTTTAAACTTAAGTCTAGCCTCCACGCGATATGATATGGACAAGCTACGCAACATCAAACAAATATAAAATATATTTAGAAATTATCAAAAATAGATACAAAATAATTTTTTATAGAATAAAGCTTTTTGGCATTTAATGTGTTCCGGCCAAGGTTGGATTTCCTTCTTTTGGGCATAATGCGATTTGAGACGCTGTTCAGTTCAGGACTGCTCCGTTAACGACGACGACGACGCAAGGCACGTTGACGAAAAGATACGGCACACAACAATTCAGCACTCCGCCGTTGCTTCGGTATTCTCTCGGTGAATCCCGCTTACTATTTACAACTCATTTCAGGAATACTCGCCAGGACTCCACGATTGCCAACTCAGCTTGAAAAAGCCGGCCTTTTATAGATCGCGGGAGGCGGGGCTAGAAACTTCTAGATCAAACAAGAGCATTTCAGCATATCTCGATTCCTAATGGACAATCGGGAAAATTCTCGAAGATTCGAGTATTAACCATTTTGTCGTCAAATGGTCGCCAAGCTCTGGGATATCTGATGCGACACAGGCACCGTTCAGTATAGATGGCTGTAAATCAGTCTTTCTTATGATGGCATTATTTATGCGGGAAAACAAAATTACAGGTTCATAACAATAATAAATAAACAATTTCAGTACTAATGCGAAATTTATATCAATTAAATAGAAATTCATGCAATTTTTACATGAATGAGTTAATTAACGTTTTAATACATGTTAAAAATACTTCAATTCAATGCATTAATTCAAATGTTTTACTTCAAGTAAAATATTACCTGGTGCTAATTCTAAACCAAGATTGCGAACCAAAAAAGGCACTTCCCTATCAGTAACAATCACAATGACGTGTATAGTTTCAAGCAGACTGTGATACCCATCGCTAACAACTACAGCAAAGGAATCATTTCTGAAAGACCTGAAGTCCTCATGAATATATAAAATTAATCCATTCAGCACGTCCTATAGATAAATAAAAATGTATACAATTTCAAATAAAAAGATAATGAATATATTTTGATAACACATTAAAAAACCAGCGAAATTTATCAACCCAATACTTTGCCGGGTACTTAATAAAGGTTATTAAGTACTTTTCCGTTATACGGCACAACGAAAAAATCGCCAAAAACGCAAAACTGCGTCAAATTCCACGTAGTTACATTTGGTGACTTTTGTTTACATTGGCGATATTTGTTTTGTTATTCGTTTCGCTTAGCGACTTGACTCTTGATTAGCTCACATTGCGTTCGTATAACGGAAAAGTAGCGGTTATTACTAGAGAAAGTCTTGCACTACGCAACAGTTATGATTAACCTTTGGCGTGATTTTAACATTTTTCTTTCAGTCACAAAATCCAAATAAATATAAATTATACCAAATTTGATATATTTAAATCATTCCGTTTTTGAATGATCTCGTTTACATGTTTCTGGAATAACAGAGAGACAATCTGTAATTGTGTTTACTCAAATTAGATAGATTTTTACATGATAGATATTAAATCTGTGTTACCAAATTTTATTTATCGAGATCTCTACGCATTGTAATTAATTATCATGCTGATTCTAAGAATTGACGAGACGAATCTGCTATAAACGGAATTTATTTAAACTTGATAGAAATCTACAAATTTGATGTAAAGACCTTATACCGAATTTCATAGTCCAGATCAAAATGTTCTTAAGTTCACAGATAGACAGGCACAATGCCAAAAATGTGTTTTCAGAACTTGGAATTGTAAAAAAAGTGGTATTATTTTTATTTATTTATTTTTGAATTTTGTATACCAAGAAGTAAAAACCCCACGGATTTTTTTATCCCGAATATCCATTTTTCAATTTCGTCAGCAAGCTTAGTTTAAAAGTATCAAGTCAAAAATTGAAAAATATCTCCTAAAATACATTTAATAATGATTTTGTATCTTATTAGGGAATGCCTCTAAAAATCCTAATTAATATGATTACTACTACATAATTCACATAGAAATTCATTCACATATTCAGGATTAATGCATTATTTACATATTAATATGATACAGCAATTTAGTTGTTATAGATGCTATTTAAAATGTTTTAAGAATACACAGTGTAATGTTGTATTGGCTAAAAGGTCCTAAAATAGCAGAATAAAAGGATTCGAATTTCTGTATCACTGCTGTCAAAAGTTAAAATTAATTAAGTAATAAATAACCTTTCAAGATAAAATATAAATTTTATGAACGTATTCCACATTTTTAAAAAAAAATTAGTTTTCCTATATGAATCTACCTAGGACAAATAAAAAAATAGATTACTTGATTGCCATATTAAAAATACATTAAGTTCATATTAAACAATCAAAATGAGGGAAAAACCCCACCCTATTCTAGAGATAGTAAAAAAGCCCTTATTTTATTACTTACTAAATTTAAGCAGAAATAAAAAGGAATTTTTTCGTTCTTTCAAGGTTTCCTTACTTAAGTTGCTTCCTTCTCATATTATTTTTCAAGGAATTTTGGAATTTATTTCAAAAATACTTTATTAGTACTGATAATTATTTGTGTATAAGGAATGCATGCATTTAATGAACATTCATTTTATAAACACTTACGCGTATACAAAAATGAAAATAATTATAAAATACAAACATACCTGGAAACTAAAAGAGTCTTGCTTAGACAAAGTTTGACTATGCTTGAAATTTATGGTACTTTTCTGCAGTTTCTTGATAATACCTGCAAAAAAGTATAATAATAATAATAAATAACAAATTTGGCTACTTTTCCGTTATACAGGCGCAAGATTTCGCCAATGTAAGCCAAACGCGAGTCAAGTCGCCAAGCGAAGCGAATGGCAAAAAAAATGTCGCCAATGTGAACAAAATACGAACTAAGTCACCAAGTGAATAACATGAATTTGAAGAATTTAAACGTTAAATTTGACGTAATTTTGCATTTTTCGTGATTTTTCACTTTTTTCAACGATTATTTGGCAACTTTTGGTGATATTTTCGTTGACCCCGTATTACGGAAAAGTACCAAAATTTATAACTAAATTATCACTAAATAATACAAATCTTCATTTACCAAATTTTGGAGGGTCATCCAGTGTAATTATCAACTGTTCTGGCTTTGTATCAGCATCTACTACAGATAAAGTAGAATTTGTTATTTTAGCATAACCACCCACAGGAACAGTTAAGACGTCAACGAACACATGGGGAGTTTCATCATTCATGGGCCGTATAGTTATATTCACAAGCTGTTGCGATGACGTCAGACGGCCATCAGTTATATAAATTAAAACAGCATCCTGCTCCGGTTCCACACCTTGATGTCCCACCTGCATGTATTTTATATAACCTTCCATTAAGTCAATGTATGGGAAGGCTGAGATTGGAATTCCAGCGAGATCATTTTCGGCACCTGGAACTATATAATGGATTCTAATAAATATTTTTATGTAATTACAGTAAAAGACATTGTACATTATATAAATATCATTTTATAAGAAAAGTAAATTTTTGAACTAATTCAAATAGCGCAATTTTTGAGAAGAACGAATCAAACAAATGATTTTTTGGATGCATGCTTAATGGGTTGGATAGATTATGATAGATTTTCAATAGATTCTACTCAAAAAATAACTAGAATCGTTTCCTTTTTATACAAATCAAGAATTTTCTGCAGAATCAAAATATTTGTTATTAAAATTGTAACGAAATATTTCTTGGATTGTTGTGTTTTGGTGGGATATTTTTAAAAAATTCACAAAAACAAGGATACCATTTTTTTTATTTAAAGTGTATGTATTAATATATGGGTTAGGTGGTTAATAAGAACTTTTTATCTTGATACCTGATATGACTTATTATTTTCTTTTTTTACTGGACATGTTTATTTAATTTTAATCTTAAGAAAACTATGGCAAGCTTCTTCTTCTTCTTCTTATATACAGTCGAGCACCCCGCCACCACTGAACATAGCAGCATCGACAGGATTTGTTGTGGTCAACTGCAGTTATGGCAAGCTAGCCAATTGATGGGCGAATCTACAAATGTCATGAGTCGTCATATGTATTGTCGATTGTCATCAAAATGACATGGCACTGCTCTTTGTCCAGACCTTACAGGAAAATATTTCCCATCCTCAGGACATAAAATGTAGATGAAGGGAAAGCAAAAGTCATAGTAAAATGTGGTGGTACAGTGATGAGAATGGGAATATATAATACAAACATCAGTTTTAAAGGAAACAACAAAGTCAAAGCATCGCTTTAAAGCAAATTCTGATAAAGGGACGAAACAAACTGCCCTGAAAAAAGTACTGTTGGCAGGAAAAATACATACTAGGTTTTACGTAGTATATAAATAGCTACCTAGTACAAAATTGGAGAAAAAACTTTATAAAAAAAAACATTAAATTATTTTTTAAAATTTTTTCGGGGGAGTTATAAAGTACTATTTTATATAAAGTAAAAGTAAAATATAATTTTAAACATAAAAATTTGAAGAAAAAAAGTTGAGGTACTGTGTCGTCTTAAAACAAAATTAATCTTGAAGTTGCAATGTATAAGCTTTGCAGAACAAGTTACACTCAAACAGGAGATTTCAAACCATATATAAAATTGGCTCACTTGGTCTAGAATTTTCAATAAATCCATAATCGGGCTGCTTTTCAATAATAACAGTGAGATTATAGAAAGGGGTGTCTGGGTCAAAGACATCTAAAACACCAGACGGAATTATTGCTTCACCACCTTCATTAACCTACAGATACAGAACAAAATATCTCAGAGAACAAATAATCAATTCATGTACATTCATAAAAAAGATTGCTGTTTTCCAACTCACTTGTACATCATTGAGAACTTTCAAAACTGGTGGATTCTTTGTTCTTGGTTTCACTTTCATCGTCAGTACTTGATTGGACTGAACATTGCCACTGGCATCGGACACATCGAAGTACAAGAAATCTCGAACGGTATCGTCTCCAATGCCCATATTTGCAGTATATCTATATAAAAGAATTTAATAATTCCTTTATAATTATCAGAAAATTAATATATATATATAAGTACAATTAGATAAATATAAAATAACAATTATATTTTTTTGTATAGCAAAATTGCTGTATGGAAAAAATTCACTTATCAGAAATTCAAAATTGTTCTCTTAAATATATAATATCAGGGAGACTAAGCTTCGTTCGGTAGATTGTTTTTGTAAAATCGTACTTTCTGAGAAAATAATAGGTTATGAATCCCATACTGATTGCATATGAATAGTTTTCAACCTTACTTCATCTCATATCCATCAACGCCATTTCACAAAATTTTGAGTACAGTAGATTATCATCCTATGGCAACAATATAAGCGTCGCAAAAAGTTACGAGAGAGTACCCATACAACAAAACTGTTATACAGAAAAAAATCACTATTCAGAAATTCAAAATTGTTCTCATAAAATATATAATATCTGGGAGACACAGCTTCGTTCGGTAGATTTTTTTTTTTGTAAAATCGTACTTTTTTTTGGAGAAAATAGTACGTTCTGAATCACATACTGATTGCATATGAATAATTTTCAACCTTACTTCTTCACATTTCCATCAACGCCGTTTCACAAAATTTTAAATACAGTAGATTATATATGATATTTTCAGCATGATAGCAGATAGAAAAAAGTTCTAATAATTATAATTTTTTTGTGTGTTCCTGCAACCACGTTTTTCAGGAAAGATATCTATATAGGTAACTTTAAAAACAAAACGTTATCTAAATATAAAATTTGATCTAAATCGTCAGAGCCGTTTCTGAGATACATGATAGAAATAAATTTATATATATGTACACAAAAAATTGTTCTTTAAAGTAAAAAAAAACCGATAAAAAATATTTAAAAATTAATAAAATAGGAAAAAATTCACAGACACATGAACAGAAACACACATAAACAGTAATGAGAGTTTCATAAATAAAATAGTCGAATTAAATTTGTTTTTATTTAAAAACCAAAATTTCACCAGAATCTTCAATTCTGGATACAGCCAGAATTGAAGAGTTTTTTCTGTTTGTTTTTTAAACATAGAAATTTTGATTTGTGAACAGTGCAGTTCTTATTATCCATAACATTTATGTTTAAAAAAATATGTAAAATTGGTGTTAAATTCACATGTGTGATATTATGAGAATAACCTTGAATACAATAATGGAATATCAATGAGGGAGAGTGAGAAACAAACCATTAAATGTTTAACGAATTTCTTACTTATTTTCTAAATATAAATTTCTTATAATGCTACTTATAATTTCATCAATTTTAGTTTTTCAAACAACATTTTTTGACAATATGTTTACAAATGTCTCATATTAATATTCTTAATATTTGCAACAATGCCTGTTTTTTATTTCGTTCATTCTCTAGTATTTTTAGATGGAATAAACAATTATATATAAAATGAATATCTCATTTCAATTTCCTACATATACAACTTTTCGAAATTCTATAGAACTTCATTGAATAATAATCCTTTAAAAATATCTAGATCAATGAAAAAATATGAAATTAAATAATTATAAAATAATGAAATAAAAAAAGTACCTTATAAGTTTTTCATTAATATCAAACTGTGTAAACCGGTCATTAGGCTTCAACATATAATATTCACCATTTTCTAATTTTTCTAATATTCCATACTTAGGCATGCTCAGCAAACTAAAGACTATATCTTTATCTTCGGAAACTAAATCGGTGAAAGCAAGATGATATCTTTGAAGAATCAAGGATTTTCCTATAAAAAATATAATGAATTATAGAAAATTATCGAATGACTAGAAAATTATAGAATATTAATAAGAATTTATTTTTATATGCATGACTAAATTCTTATTAACATTCTATAATTTTCTATCAAACTAAAAAAAAAAAAATGCTAACTTGTTTAAATAATAAGCAATTACGGGTTTTTGCATTACATAATTTGAATCTTGATAAAGATTCAATATTATTGTAATTAAATAAGATAACAAGAGAGATATCATGAAACTAAAACAATCAAAAAAAATGAAACGATTACCGGAGCATTTTCATTGTATAATGAAGTACAAGGTTTAGGTTATTTTCCCCCATCATTGTGAAAACATTTATCTTAATGTGACAGAAGAATTTTTATGTTTTTATTGTAGAAATATGCCACTTGCGGTGGTGGAAAGTGAACAGAAAATTTGGGGAATACGAATTTATAGTACTGCAACAGTAAATCTAAACTGAATCTTCTCCTCAATTCATGAAATTCCCATCAATCGGAATCAAATCCTCATCATTCAGAATCATATTATCATAAATCAGCATCAAATACTCATTAATGAGAATCATATTCTCATCAATCAGAATCAAACTCTCATCAATCAGAATCATATTTTCATTAACCATAATCAGATATTCATAATTCAATATTCGTCATTTACTTTTCTTCTCATCACGAACGTTTTCACTGCCTTCGTTAAAACTACTAATCTTTCCCACTTAATCACTTATTACATTTTGCTTGTAAACTTCACAAATTTGTCTGTGATTGTCAACTGATTTAATATTCCTAGCATTAAGAGAGCGGGTGATAGAATGTAATCAACATGTGACAAGATATTAATTTTTCTTTACTTATTTTAATCACTCACATGCAGCCTACGCAATACTCAGAGATTTAAAAATGACTTCTAATGTTTGTCAATGAGTCAGCAAAGTGGATGCACATGTATAAAATGAAGAGTGTTGTGCCTCAGCCAGTGGTTGGGTGCAGCATATTAGAGACAGGGATGGGGCAGATTAGTCCAGGTGGCAAAATTTTACAATAAATAATAATAATCTCCGGTAATCTGAATCCTTTCATTTAATATATTTTGGGAGACTAAAAATTCGGACCGATACATAATGATAAATTTATATTTTCTTAAAAATAATATATTTATTGTATTATGAGCTACAGAAAGAAATATTTAAATAGAATCCATATGAATTATCTTTCCAGCCTATTCAATTTAAATACTTTAATTTTTATATTCGGATTTTTTTAATTCTCATTTAAATTAAACATGAAAAATACAAGAGATTTATTTAAAATTAACATCTTTAGAAAATCGATATGAAAAATTTTTAATAAAAGAAAAACTATGACAGAGGATGATTAGTAATGTGAACACCGAAACGGTGATATATAAACAATTCGTATTGATTATTCTGCATTTATTTCATATTTCAGAGTAGAAAGAATTTTAGAATATCGTACAATAAATTTATTACACCAATAATTTTAAATCTCTTTAAATTTTACCAACGTTAAATTTAACTTTATTAAATTTTACTATTAAATTTCACACAAACAATGTAAACAAAGAGCGAGTATTAAATTGTTAATTCATCAATAAAGTTAATCTTTATTTATCTTTCTTTTATTTAGAATAAGTTAATCTGCAACCAAAAAAATTTAAAGAATGAAATCATTGTAATGAAGAGGAAGAATATATTTATCTTAGAAAAAATATCTAAAAATTTAAATTATATAGCGAATAATTTTGAAAAGAGTAATTTACACTATTAAAGAAGAATAGCAAATTCAGTTGTAATGATAAATTATTTATCACCTAAAAAAAGTATAAAATTTTTTTATACAAACTGATTTCATAATTATTTATTTACATGAAAACAAATACCAAGGTAAACAAACCTTCAGTAACAGAGCCCATCAAGGTAGTGGAATCAAGTATAACAGGACTTTCTCTGTCATTAGGAGAAATTTCAAATATTACACGATTTAGAGTTGAATGCCTTCCACCCATGATGGAAAACACAGCACTATCATGGAAATTATTAGAACCATCATGCTCATAGTACGCATCATTAATAATTGAAGTGAAAGCAAATCCATCATCTAAAAAAATACAAATGATTTTAAGAAAATAAATAGAATTATATAGTGTATTACTAACAATTTATGATTATATTTCTTTTACAATTTAAAATATTGTTTTTACATAACAAGCAAATATTATATCGCTTCGAGAATTGCTTATAACAATTCCCAATAACAAACAAACCATTCGAAAGGTTTTTAAAAGATATCAATTAAAGTGCAACTAGAAAACATTAACACTGGTAACACTCACGAATTTCATATTTTATGTTAAAATTTTTCAGCATTTTAAGATATTTATAGAAATTTGTTTCAATATCTCTTCAATATACAACATTTGGAATAAAAAATCACAGCATTGATTTAAAAATGAAATTAAAAACAAGTTTATAGAATTTCTTTCAAAAGAAAAAAATATTTTAATAACTGACTTTAAGATAAATCATGATTTATACATAATAATAAATCAAAATCATTAAGCCGAATAATCATTCGTAATATTAAGGCGAAATGATTTTAAATTAAATTAAAAATATTTAAGAGAAAGTAAAAAATATATATATATTTTGGCTAGCAGCTTTAACAATACCAGTTTTCCCCCATTTATACGTCATTCGGACAAAATAAATGGCTTATTTTCAAAGAATTTCAGAGTAGCTGATCTTTTAAACGCGCTTTTGGCCTGAGTTGAAATTTAACATAAGGGCAGTAAGTTATCAAACTGAATTGCCAAATATGAATAAATATTATTGAAATCTATAATTCCATGAGACTATTGGAATATCAAAAAGATCCAAATTTACTTTTTATTTATTTCGAAAATGGTGGTAGATCACTTATAGTTGAGGTCATCTCTGATTTCCCCCTATACAAAAAGATTAGCCAAAATTAGTTACGTTTGTTTTCAGCATATTATATCCGGTTTATTTTAAGACCTGAATATATGTTTTAGTATAAATTTGTATAGAACTTTATCCAGATGTCGTACGTTTGCAAATTTCTTTACCTTTCCCAATTGGCAGAAATGATTTCTTAGAAACTTTCACGAATATTTTCTAATTAAAAAGGGAGAGAATACAATTTTAGGTCAGTCCTCCTCCCCCTTTTAACTGATTTAAACCAAAAGTGGACATAAAAAAACCCTTTGCAATTCTAGCAACAGGATCACATACGAAACCTCATTTAATTAAGCCAATGTATATGACACGACGTGTTTACATATGTGCGAAGATACAACAACCTTGAAATGTTTGAGATGGTGAAGAGATGGTCAACACCTTGAAATATTTGATTGAAATTCTGATACAGATCTATAATATTGATGCTTATTCTGTGTAAGTTTTTTTTTTTATTTAGCTCTTTATAAGTTCGTATGTAAAAGAAAAAAACTTCTCGTGAATAGGCTTCATTCAAAATTTGACAAAACCCCATAAATGAGATATAAAGGCCACTAACCAAATTTTATTCACCTGTGGTGGTCCTGCATTCTCATGATGACATAGTAGTTTAAGCTGAACGCGCCTGCAAGCGGATTAATAATGAGATGTACGAATCAACTGTATTTTCTTTCATTCATTTTTCCTTTTTGATATTTATATATTTTTTCATTAACTAGCAATAACTTCTTAATACTTCCTTTTGTAAAAGTGTTATTAAAAAAAATACAGCTGGCTGGTGCATTACATGGTTAATCTGTTTACACGAGCATTCAGTTTAAACTGCTGAGTCATCTTGATGGATGCAAGATCACCACACATCTAACTGAAAACGATGACGCTTTCCTGTTATACGGGCGCAACGAAAATCCTCGTCAAAAAATGCAAAGTTATATCACATTTCATGTAGTCACACTTGGCGATTTTGTTCGTGTTTTGTTCACATTGGCAACATTTGTTTTGTTATTCGCTTCGCTTGGTGACTTAACTCGCGTTTGGCTCACATTGGTGACACATTGTGCTCGTATAACGAAAAAGTACCAAAGTGTTTTTAAGTAATTACGTTTAAATACAGGCATAACGTCAAAAATGCCTGTTTTGGACTCTGGTGGTCTGAAACATCAAGATTTTAAAAACCAATTTCTAGTTTGAATTTTTTGACGATTACTATACTTTCATCATTGCATATAAGAAAGGTAGACAAATGATAGACTATTGACCAATAAATTCTTAAATATATTAATTCATATCGAATTTTTATGAATAATGAATAATCTTCATAACGAATTAATTTTAGAACAGGAGTCAAATCTTCCAATGTTTTCCACTCAAGAATAAATGAAGGGATATTTCCCCACTGGGGAAAAGATAAAATACTTTCTTCAAAACTGTCATTAAATGCGCGTGAAGTTTTTTTAAACATATTATAAAAATAAAATTATTTAATTTCCTCGGAAAAAAAAATTACATTCCAAGAAAATAACAGCTATGTGTCAGCCTTTTAAAAACGATCATGTTTTCAAATAAGTATACATAATAATAATGCAATACTGATTAAAGCAGGGAAAATAATTATATGCCATTAAAAGATGTTGATGAATATTGTCATTTATGCTTTATTCATTGCCTACGCGATTTCTGGCTTCAGCTATTTGTTGCCTTAAATTACTCAAAACCTTTTAACGAAAACAAGATCATGTTCTCATATCATGATCACATGATAAAAACATGTAAAAAACAGAGAAATCTTAGTAATAGCAATAGTATGTTAAAACAATATCAACAATATAGTTAGAAATTTTCTATAATAAAAACCCTTACAATAGTGATTAAATAAATTCAAAATATTGAAACCTTCTTGAATTTCAATCCGATTGTCTCCCATCATCTGCACCAGCACACCATGCAGCGGAGCATTGGTAAGAACCACTTCAAGTTGATCGGCTGACAATTCATGGCCTTCAGTTGACAGCCAGTTATGCTGAAGCTTGACAGACTGACCTTGAGTGAGCAAAATGGTACTTTTGTAGTCGATTGACGATGCAGGAGATGTGAAATCAATCTTTGGTGGAGTCACTGTGATAGTGAAGTTCTGAACAGGTGATAACTGTGATCCAATTCTAGAATCAATCACTGGAAGAAAAATAAAAATGGTTAAAATCGTATGACGATATTAATGACTTAATGCAATGCATCTCAACCTTTTAAATTGATAGTGTTCATAGACTATCAAACTAATAGTGTTCTTAGTATATCTATATGCTGTATCATACGATATGAGCGATGCGATTTCCCTGATAAAAAATGTTCTAAAAATTAAGAAGGTGAAAATGTTATATCGATGCTAATGACAATACAACACATCTCAACCTTCTAATTTGATAATATTTATAACCTATCAAATAAGTATATATCATCTGTGTATTGTATCATATGACATGAACAAGGTGGCATCCATGATGAAAAAAAAATTTAAAAAGGGGGAAATGGCGCAACGATGCTAATTGTTTAATACAATCCATCTCATCCTTTTAATTTGATAGTGTCTATAACCTATTAATTTGATAGTATCTATAACCAAAAATGCCATAAGAAATCTATGTTATCTCTGTATTATACAATATGAGCAATGTGACTACCATGATAATAAAAAAACAGTTCCAAACGGTTTTATTTTAGAGCAATGTTTTTCATTGTTTTATTATTAGATTTAGACTCACAAGGAAGAGCGGTTTCATCCTGCAGTAAAATTAATAGCCAATTTTAGATATAAAAAAATTACAGGAAGCAAGCCTAAAATATTATCAAAATATTTTTGGTTAGGAATTCGAATTTCCCTAAAATGTTTTGGGAAATTTTTTCTCTATATTAGTGGAAATCGTACACATTTTCAATTTTTTCAAAAAAGAATTTGTTTTCTGTCCTTCAAGAAATTTTGAATTTTTGAATAATTTGTGACAAGACTATTCTGAATACTTTACTTATCTAATTTTAAAAACGACCTCTACCTTATATTGACACATGACGATAAATATTTTTAGAATGATGATTTTATGAGCTAAATTAAATTAAAACTATAGAAATTAATTTATATTTAAATTAGATGTTAAAATATTATATATATATAGATATAAGTTTAGATATTAGTCTCTGGGTCACATTTAGAATGAACCACCTATAAATTGTATTCTAAAAACAGTCAAATAAAAGTGGAAATATCAGAAGAAATAAAAAAAACAAAAAACAAATTGAAAAATTGAAACATAAACTAAATTAAAAGCAATTCACTATAAAATGAAAATATCAGAAGGGATAAAAAAAAAATAAACAAACCAACAAATTGAAACATAAATTGCTTCTCAGAAGCTCCGCCGTAAGGTGGTGGATGATAAACAATTTTCAAAGTGTCGATGTCATTTTGCGTAAAAGACTGCAGCCTAATTCCAGGTTGGTCAAGATTTTCCAGAAATCCTTCTTCCTTCAAAAGTTTCTTAGTTATCATATATACGATATCATTAGGTGATATTCCATTCACTTGAGTTGAGAGGTGATCACTAGAAATAATGGCTGGATGGTTCTGAAGCACCTGTAAATCATATTTTTTAAGTATGTGTTACTACTTAAACAAATAGTGCGAAGCCCCGTTCCGATGGCCCGTTGCCTTACAGATATGGCTTTTAGTATGCCCTCTGACCCATTATAGGACCACTCTCCCTAAGTGGACGTCAATTGGGACCTTCCCGCAAATTGTCAGTAAAATGAACATATATCAAAGAATACCGGAAAGCTGCAACTAAGGGGAACTCGAGGCGCACACGGGCCGTCAGAACGGGACTTGAAGGTTAAATGAAAACAATAATGTCTTTATAAATTCTAACCATCATTCCATATTGATTTGCTTGTAATGAGTTTTCAAGTCCATCTTCTAAATTGAGAATTTCAAAGTCAAAGTTAAGGGATGACTTGGTATTTTTGCTTTCTACCTAGAAATACAAAACAAATTTTTATAATAATCATGTGTGAAATAATTTTATTTAAAAATATCATACAGTGATTGAATAATATTCAGGAACATAATTTCAAAGCAAAACTACAATACTAATTATACATTAAAATGTGTTTCAATAAAAATACAAACATCATTTAATTCCAATTTTTTAATCGTGAAAATACTATACAAATCATACATTAAAATATGTTTTAATAAAAATACAAACATCATTAATTTTTAATTATTTTAATAATAATCAAATCACATTTATAATACATTGGTACAGTCCATTGTAAATTTATATTATAAATTTGTGTATCCTAAATACTATAAAAATTCTATTCAAATTTTTTTTTTTTTTATCGGAATGAATTAGAAATTTTCTGCTGAACATTTGTATGTTATTCACTTTTTATATTATGAAAAAACTTTTGTTTAGCAAAAATTTTCATTTCAATTTTTTTTTCAAGTTTGTAATACCTCATTTGTCAGTGTTCCATCAAAAATTACCGAATCCACTGCTGTAATGTAAACTGCCCTCGCTATGTTATAGTAGATATAGAAGAAGCTGCCTAAATTTCTTGGAGTTAAAATATTGCGATTGTTGTATGACCTACTGATAATGATGACTTACAAAGCAATAGTTAAAGTAAGAATGATAATATAATGTGTGATGAAGAGGTTATTAAAAACTCTTCAAATGAAGAAGCACTATTGCCATTTGAAATAAGAAGATATGAAACTACAATTTGAATGAAATATAAAATAGTTTCGATTTTAGATAGTGATAATTTCAATTTTTCTAAAAATATAAAACATTTTTATGAGAAGTGTGTTATTTATATTTACTGTGTTGGATGAACACAAATTAGTACATGTATTAAGTGCATTAAGGTAATAAGTTTCAATCTTAGTTTTTTCTCAGTTTATAATTTACAGTAAATTAATTTACAATATTTTATTTAAAATATTTTCTACATCATGAAATTTATAGAAAGAGCATAATATTTCTTTAAATATAGAGTAATAGGTGTCTCTGCGTTTACTCGGTTTATAACTTATAGTAACTTAATTTAAAACTTTTTATTCAAAGAATTTTCTCCATAACGAAATTTTAAAAGACTGTATTTCTTTAAATAGGGATAAACTGTATATTTAGATATCTTTTTTTCTCCGTAATATATAATTTTTAGAGTGAAATACATTATATATATATATATATATATATATATATATAATGTTGGTGTTATTAATTATAATATATGATCTTGAAGAAATTAATAGCTTAATAA
>JAPMOQ010035911.1:343899-373881 GCA_026543055.1 Argiope trifasciata
GTACTCTCATTTAGAGGCTAACAAAAATCATTTAAAAGCTATAGAAATAAGACTGAGTTAGAAATAAAAGTTTGTTATTTCAATTTTCATAATAATTTTAAATATAAAATTTATGTTATTTACTTAGGTCTTCCTCAATATACAATATAATATTACTTTATAAAAAATAAAATATACTTTTACAAATTCTGGACACTGGATCTTCAAAATAGTTCTCAGGGCATATTTTCGTGCAGGCGAAATTCTGCAAATGATACCCATCTCTGCATAAACCACATTCGTCTGGAGACAGACAAAATGCACATCCTGGACTGCAAGCTACATAAACATTAAATTGTATGTTTTTTGAAATATTATTGAAAAAATTCTCGTAACATTATAGGATATTCATTGGAATGTTCAGTGAAGCTTCCTACTTACGTTTGCAAATGAGTATTTCATAATCAGCATACTGACCAGTGCCACAGTCATCTACACATTCACCATCTCGTAGAAGAAGGGGGAAATCACAAGAAGTGCATCGAGAAGAGCTGGAGCAACTTTTGCATTTCAAATCGCAGGCTGTTTAAATAAATACAGTTAGTGTCAATACATTGATTATGAGTATTATTGAAAATAAAATAAATTCTTTTAATTGAGATTGATTTCACAAACATCTAATTGAAAAAAAAGTGTTTGATTAAAAAAGTTTTCTGAACGAAATTAATATTAAATAAATATAAGTGATTACAAATTCAATCATACGAATGATGCTCACGTAGTATCCATTACTTTGGCCGAACACAATAAGCTCAAATGTATTGCGCTAGATGGAAGAAATTTGATACATAACCATATATAGTTTGGTTTCTGTCAAATTTAGACGAAGCCGATTGATTGGAAGATTGTTTGCATGCAGACCTGATAATTCGAAAACATAAAAACTAATATGGATGAAATTAAGTATAAAATGCTAACACCAGAAATATAAAAATGCATTAAATTCTGAAGCCAATTCTTCAGCAGCTCATCGGCAAACTTGGCTGTGAATGTGAAATATAAAAAAAAGCCACCATTTAGATAAAGAATTCTGGTATGCCGCTTTGTGACCAAAATTGCAGATTTGAATTAAAATCTGGACCAAATCAGTAGGAAGAAGAGCGGTTAAAATCCATATTTACGATTTTTTTAAAAACTTTGTCACAATATATATTGACTTATAACAGGCAGAAGTTGTGTGCGAAGGGGATGGAAATTCATAGTGGCGGACTTGTAATGACATTGGAGAGCTTGTTGCCTGTCTCTTCAGCCAAAAAGCCGCTTTCGACGACTCATTTCTTTACGGATATAGTCGTAAATCTGCGATCTGACCCAATGTAGGACCACTTCCACCTTTGGACATCGATTGGGAGATTTCCTCAAATTGTCGGTACGATAAACATATATCAAAGAACTCCGGAAAAGCTCAAGAGAAGGGAAATTGAGCAAAATGTACCTGTCTCAAGACAGCATGGGATGTCGGAACGGAACTTTACTTGCTCACATAATACGTTCAGAGACTACAAAATTTTACAGAAAAGAAAGCAAGAATAGAGGATGACAGATTGTCTCAATACAAGAAGAAATAAAGGGAAGAGTATGTCCGATGACTTATAAGTAATTTATAGTTATTAATAACCTGTTCGTTCTTTTGTGTAAATCATGGAATTAAAAGAAATTATTAAAGAGTAATCTTACACAATTATTTCCTATCATATATTTATTATCAAATAACTTACGTTCACATTTAATTCCTTTTTCAAAAAAGCCGTCAGAGCAATTTTGCACACATGAGCCATCCTGGAAAAATTTTCCGGGCAAGCATGAGGTGCAGTCGCTTGCAGATGGTCCACGACACGTGTTACATTCCTTTGAGCATTCTAGAAAGTTGAAGGTAAAGGTCATATCAAAGATCAAATAACAGAAATTCCCAAATACAAATTAAATAAGAATGAAATTGAAACCTGTGCACTGTCTGCTCACACCATCGATATAATGCTGATCAGAACATAAAGGTAAACACTCCCCAAATTGTAGAACAAGATCTCTTTTGCATTGAAGGCATTCGGTTGCACTAATGCAATGATGGCAATTAGGACTGCAAGCTGTAAATAAAAATAATAATAATTCTTAAAGAAATGTTGACAAGTAAATAATTAAATTTAAAACTTGCTTTTAAAGTAAAATATACATGTTTTTGTTGCGCATTAAAGAGAATGGGTTATTTAAGGCTAAATCTTCATCAAATAAATGTTATTAAATGCAATTAGAAGCACAGGAATATTTGAACGCGCATATTCCTAGAGTACGCCTATTCCAGCCTTATCCTGGAATAGGGTTAGCGCATCATCCCCGTGATCTGGACGTCCGGGGTTCAAGTCCCAGTTCGGACGTGTTGTTCTTTTTCTGTGTTCTCTCTGTGAGTCCCCTTTAAAAAGGGGTTGTGCAAGCGAATGCGACGTATGAAATAGCTACGTCGTAATCTTGGCCCTAGTTGGCAGTGTTGAAAAAAACAAAAGACACTCACTCGGCTTAAATCATTGACAGAGTACTATTAGCGGGCTTCTAAAGTGCCATAAATCACAATACACACGCATATTTTTAGAGACTCTCCGAGTAGTCATTTGTCATATTTATTTCTCTAGTCAGACATTTTGTATACTTAGATCAGCCAAAAAAGTTAGTTTTGTAAGTTTTTTGTAAAAAATTTCCGTGAATGGAAGTTTTGATGAAACTTTATGGCAAAATTTCTGATATCTACTTGTATAGTGTGACATAGTATCTTTTAGGTATCCATATTAATTTGATAATCAGAAGTAAACATGCCTCGGTTGTGGCAAGAAGTGTAATCAAATGGAAAATACGTGCAGTGATTCGGTTTTCGAGAGCAAAAAATGCTACTGCATTGATATTTATTGGAAGTTGGTTGAGACATATGGTGAAAAATTCAATATCACATCAAGGTATAAAGTGATGCAACCTCTTTAAGAATAAATGAACAGATACTAACAACGCTGAGTGCAAGAGAAAGTTTTCAGCTGCAATAAATTTTGAAATCGCTGCTTGCGTGAATGACATTAGACAAAATTTCTTTGCAAAATAGATAGAATGGAAAAAAGTGTCAGCGTGTGTGTGTATGGAGGGAGAATAATAAGGTCTGCATTGCCTAAGTGTTCTCCAGAGGACTTCCTGCAATCAAATCTGGTACTACCATGCAAGCATTTCTCATAATCAATACCCACTTCCTTCTCCTTACTCCCTAAAAAAGCACTTCTTATTCTCTAGTTAACATTGAAAAAAGTGGAGAAAAGCAAGAATTGCATTGCATAAGGGTTTCCAAGAGGATTGAATCCAGCTCTTCCTTAAATCAAGCCTGATAATACTATGCAGGCATTCTCTATAACCAATATTCCCTGCCCTCTCCTAATTACTGAAAAGAAAAATACTTATTTCCTGAGTTTAATCAGAAAAAGCGTGAAGAGAGAGCGATTTCCATTGCTTAAGGGTTCACCAGAGTTCAGAATCCAGCTCTTCCTAGAATCAAGTTTGGTACTACCATGGAGGCATTCCCCGTAACCAATATCCACTTCCCTCGCCTTATTCCTCACTGGCAATTTCTCCTATTCTTAGTGGGCTTGATGGCAAGGCACATATGCTATACATATTCGAAGATTAATTTACAAACCTTGGCAAACGCCTTTGGATGGAAAATATCCTTGATGGCACTGAGCTTCACAGGTGCCTAAATGAGTTAGGTAACTTCCATTCCAGCAGGTGACACACGATGTAGCTCCACTTCTTTCACAGGTTGCACAGGAAGGGTGGCATTCTAAAAATAAAGAATGTTAAATAAGTCTCTTTGTGTGTTAACGAAGGGAGAAAAAAAAGTAGTCTCAATGTTTCTTAAAATATCTTACCCTGACAAATTTGGTAGGAATTCAGATAAAAGTTTGAAGGACAATCCACAACACATTCACCATACAGAATTGACATTTGTTGATGTTTACACTGTAAGCATTGAACACCTTCACCTTCAGTGCTATTTAGCAAGCAATCAGAACAGGATTCATGACAACCTATGGAACAAGCAATAAAGTTGTTTGTAAAATATATTTAATTAGTATTATTTGAATTAATAAATGTTAAACGTGATATACACATGTTACATAAAAACATAAATAAGCCATCTAAAAAATAATTTAAGATAGGTTAAATGCTATTTTGCAATGGAAAGTCCTACCACTGATTATATGCTTAATTTTTTGGGACAAAAGTAGAAAGTGTAGAGGAAGCTTTATAAGCCAGGCTGGTTGGTTAACTTAATTTTAAAGGCGCAAGAGCCAAAAGTACGTTATACTGCGCTAATCACATGGTTTGAAATGGTACCAATAAAGAAGTTAAAATATTTAAGGTATATTGAAAAATCAAGTCGGTAAAAAAGCAGCAATCAAAATGAGAGATCAGTCAGACAAAACCAGTCCATTGTTGAAGAACAGCTATATAAAATGATAAAATCCAATAGCCTTTAAAAAGTTTAAAAAATACTGGTGGGGAGGTTCTTCCACTAATTCGCGCAATTTAAGTGAAGTTGAGTTTAAAAATGTCATGCGATGAGAATTAAAGTTTGGGCACTCGGCCAGAATATGTGTAACAGTAAAACCAACATTACATGAAGGGCATCTAGTGCTTTCTCACCAAATAATAGCTTTATAAGCCACATAACATCCTTAGATACTAACACTTTTAATCTTTTGGCCATGTTATCTTGCTACGAATCCTAAGATAGCGAGTTCGAGTCTAGCTATCACCAAATAGCAACAAAAGCAATGTTAAATTTCAACTACAGCATGAATTATGAACATTAAGCTAGAGGAAGTAGACGCCCAGAAATTTTTTCGCTTATTCTGTAATAACTGAATTTGTGTATTATTAACAGCAACAGACTATTGTATTTGTGAATAATTAAACACTATTAGCGATTAAGGGATAAGAAAAAGTATACCCACGCTTATAGGTGTCGGATCTTTGCCGATTAACAGTTGACACATGGTTAATAAACCATTAACCTGAATATGTATTGGTACTTTTTCGTTATCAAGGCGCAAATGTCGCCAAGCAGACTTTTTGGCGACTGCATGCAGTCACCATTTTGGCACAGACGCCAAAATGGCAGCGGCTTGCTTTAAAAATGTCGCAGCAAAAAGTTACCTGCGGCGATATTCTGTTTGGCATTGATTGAATCATTATTGGCGACTTTTCGACAGCGCCCGAATAACGGAAAAGTACCTACGTGTTTTAGGTAACCGTTTTTCCTAACCTATTAAGACCAAAATTTGGCACTCAGCTACAATTACAGACACAAAATCAAATTCTGAATTTCATATATTTAAATCAATGTGTTTTTGAGCTATCGCGTTTACATGTTATTGAAAATATAGACTGAGTGAGTCCTAAACAGATTTGTTTCCAAATGTGATAGGTATTCGCACTTCAAAGTTAAATCTGTACATCAACTTTTATCTATGCAGATCTCTTTGTTTTGCAGTTACTGCGACGACTTTTATTCAAACAATCAAACAGGCAGGACTTCCTTCAGATGGATTTCGTTCAAAATTTGATAAAGATCTACAAATTTGGCCTAAAGTTCATATATAGAATTTCATCAATCTAATTCAAAATGTTTTAGTGATCGAGATCACAGACTGACAGGTATAATTAATAAAAGTGAGCTTTAGTTTTTGGAACATTGGAAATGTAGAAATTCATCAAAATCTAGAGTTTGAATTTATTTTTGTAATATTTATAGTGCTTTCTCTATGTATACTTCATATACGAGAAAGTAAAAACATAAATACATGAAGAACTTCTCGGTTAATTTTTAAAAATAATTAACCAAATTCGATAGTTAATAATTTTTTTCTTGGAACTTAAAAATAACCTTATGGCATATTTTTTGTTGCAAAATTATTGAGAATTCATGAAACTGAATGTCTGTCATATTACTCACTGATGCATGTGCCTTCCAAGTTCATATATTCCCCCTCTTTACATGATGGTATACATTTTCCATATTTGAATGTCCTACCAAAAGGGCAAGTATAACACTCATCATTATTAAATCCATAGCAAGTTGCACAAGATGGATGGCAAGCTGGAAAAAGAAAGGACGGATGAAATAAATGTAAATCTATGAATAAATGTAAAGATGTAAATCTATGAAAATTTTCAACCGAAATATTTAGAGATGAAGATAAGAAATAAATAAAAGCTTACCATAACACACTCCGTTGTCTTGAAAGAAACCATTTGAACAGTGAGGAACACATTTTCCATTCTTAATAAATAAGGGATTTTTACATGAAGAGCAATCTGTGTCATTTGAACCGTAACAAATCTCGCAAGTTTCGTGGCAAACTGTTGAAAAAATATTAGATCAATATTTTTTTAACTTCTAGAAATAATTAAGAAATATATATAAAATATGTATCTAAACTTTTTTACTATCAGTAAATTGAGTATAGTAAAATGTCATATATATGCTACGATTATCCCTAGTTGAAATCAAACCTAAGAATTATACACATATATTAGCGAGAATCGTCACTTTGGAACATTTTGTAACACGCACTATTAAGATAGGGCAAGACAATGAATGACAAGAATATATTTTTATTTTCTGTATCTTGCACATAAGAATTTTGTATTAGTTTAGAAGAAAAAAACTTAATATTCATCGTGGAGCCCTTTTTTTTTCTTGCATCATTGAAATCAAAATTTGTAACAGAACTATTGATCTTAGTGACAAGATAACAACTTTTTTCCTTTATTTATGTCGTTATTTTTGAATAATATTGTTTACATGCATACCAAAGAGTAGTCAAAAGACGGATCACCCCTTTCATAGATTTAATAATCATAAACGGCTACTACCACCTGCCACTAAAATATACGGATAAATTTGATTGACCCAATTGCCGCAACAGCAACACTGACGGGAACTATGATGGAGTCTTAAGGGTCATCGATCACTGTACAGTTTTTCCCGACGGAAATACATCTCGTCATTGGTAGAATTTATCTGCCCCCCCCCTTTTTCTATCCCCTACCAAATAGTAAGAACAAACCATCATACCGGAAGCTTCTTCATTTATGAGGTGCCCCCTCCGGTGAAAGTAAAGGATTTAAAAAAAATTCATTGATGATTTTAAAATTAGATGTAAAATCAGTGCATCAAATTTTATTAACATAGTATTTAATGCTTTATAGCTAATTGCAACCGGGAAGTAAACTAGAACAACTTCTTTAAAATGAATCTTTCAATAATGGATCAAGTATGGTTTAAATTTTTTTAGAGATCTACAATTTTGGTGATAAGAATGCATATCGAATTTCATTTATCTAACACAAAGCACTTTTTTTTTATCTTTGTGGACAGATAGATATAATACCAAAAGTAGGTTTTTCAGACAGAAATTTGAAACTTTTTTTTCCTTCAAAAAATCTCATAATTAACTTTTTTGTTAATTACAACATTTTCTCTCTGTATACTTCCTCTAAAAGAAATAAAAAATGACATGAGGTGTAATAAATTTTTTAAAAACATTAATTCATATGAAGTATACAGTTCGTACAAGATGCAATTTACCTGCACAAGTTCCATCAGCTGTTAAGTAATACCCTGCGGGGCATTCTTCCACACAACTTCCAAAATGAGTTCCGATATAAGGTAATAAATATCCACTAGAGCAAGTTAGGCATTTATCTTTTGATGGTCCTCCTAAACAAGCTCTACAATCTGGATGGCATTCTACAAATATACATTATTAAAAGATAGTATATTAAGATTAAAAAAGAATATTCAATGAATCAAAGGCTATGGAATTAAAGATGTGTTATTAATTTGTAGGTTTTCAAATATTTCAAGTGAATTATTGAAAAATTGAATTTAAGTTATAAATATTAAATGGAATCAATCTTTCAAGGCAGATTTTCTTTATTTATTATTACTATTATTATTTTGAAAAATGCATGCCCATGTTTTAACCCATTAGATGTCACAATCTCCATTTGGGGATTTCGGAATTTTATAAACACCACATGGCACCAAAAATGTATTTGATTTGATTGACATTTTAATTTTATTCTATATGCATCAATTGATATTGTGTGGAGTAGAAAGTGTGTATTCTGCACTTCATTTTATTCATTCAACAAGCAAACAAATTTGAAATTCGTCTTTGAGTTAAATGGAACATATTGTGTTCCATTTAACTTTAAATTATAACATATAAATAAATTTACAATTATGACATATATGTGCATAATTGTCATACTTGAACTATTGTGTTTTTGATTGGATTTTTATACTATAATAAAATACCATACATAAATATGTAATTTAGAATTAATGATAATTATTTGTTACTTATTTTTATGTTATTGATCCTTTTACTATGATGCTTTTTTTCCAAAAACTTCCAATATTCTAAAAAAATTAAATATAATTGTGCACAATTTTTGTGTGCATATTGCTGTACAAACATGAATAACTAGCAATCACCATGGCTCAGCAGATAGAGCATCTCATTTCTGTTTGGTAGGTCTGTGGTTCAATTCCTAACCCCAGTACTTCATCCAAAGGTTGGAATTCTTTTATTTCAAATATTTTTTATTGTTTAACCTAAGATCTAGAAGGTTATAGACCTTTCTTATATATTCCAATTGAATTGTTCTCGAAAATTCTATATGTATATTAAAGCTGAGTCCAATCAATTATGGATAAATTCTAAGTCTTGTGCTGTTGAGAGTTGCGTCTTCCTCACAAATCAAAGTTTTAAATTAACAAATAATAATAACCAATACCATAATATATATAAATATATAATTTAGAGGTTATAATAATGGTCTGTTATTTACTGTTATGTTATTGATCATTTTACAACGATATCTTTCTCATAAACATCAAATGTTTTTGAAGAAAACATAATTTCACACACACACACGCACGTACACACACGCGCACACATACACACACACATTTTATCAAAAATTTAAAAATGCCAGTTAATGAGTTGCGAGTTAATGAGGAGCGACAATCTCAACGACTGTTATCTTGTGATGCCAAAACCCAGCCAACAGCTACTAAGCAGCAGTCATCAACTGAGACTAGAGTCACCCGATCTGGTCGGGTTGTTCACTTCCCAAGTCGATATCGTTGACACTGGGAGGGGAGTGTGCAGCGGATCACTTTGCCATCTGATTACTTGGGCTCCAGAGCGACCGTGCCGCAGGGGAGTTCGAACTAAATATGAAATACAGATCAACTCCACCTAACATCACCTCATGGATATAAAGAAGACCTCTCGCCTCTCTGCTGTATTCCGACTCGTAACGTCCTTATCTTGTCTGTAATGCCATTATAACTCTTGAGTTCTCTTTTCGTGTTATGTCCTTTTAGTGTATGAATAAGTATTATTATAAATCCATTGGTATAGAGTAAATTTGCACATAAAACAAAAGATAACAAATTCCCTAGTTGAGTTATAAATGATGATATAAGATCATTTAATTTATCATCTATATTTATATTTAAATCAATGATTGAAAAAGGGGTGAAATGAAAATATTTCTCTAACAATCTAAAAATAATTGCTACTCACTTCCACATATCCCAGCTCCAAGATCACCAAAGTACCCTTGACCACAATCCCATACACAAGAATTTTGCAAAAGAAATTGACCAAATGGACAGCTGGTACAGTGAAATGGTAAAGGACCAAAGCATCCTTGACATTCATCATGGCAAGCTAAAAAAATTTATATACATATACAACAATTTTATACAATTCACGATCTATAACATAAGATTTATGCAGAAAAAAATAATACTTCAGTATTTTGCAATTTATATTAACAAATCATTTCTTTTTAGTAGCAATTTTAAAGAAAAATATATATATTATCATAATTTGCCTTTTTTTGGAATTCATTCCAAAAAATTTTTTAATAACTTAATCCTTTCACTACTGATTAATAAATTAACCTTTATACTACTGGCACGACTAACCGTCCATGGAAATTTTACGTTGGTGGATCGGTTTCTGTTTCAAACCGAGATGTAAGTTATAAAGCAAACGGATCCTTTGTGATAGCTCGTTTTACATCATTCACCTCTGTTTCAAACAGAAATCGGCTTACCAAGGTAAAATTTGCATGGTCGACTGGACCAGAGCAGTAGTTAAAACGTTCATTCTAGTTCAGTCATATAGTTTTGAATAAGTTTAATCACTTAGCAAAAATCTTTAATTTTGAATAATTATTTAAATAATGTAAACATTAGAATTATAGAATTTGGAATAGTAACTAAATTTTGTATATCAGAGTTACAAAATATTTCACTTAACTCACTCTATCCCTTATTTTGAAAATATTCATTATTTTGAGATTTCAGTGATTTATACGTCACAGTTATAGAAGAATTGTAAATTGCATCTTGTTGCAATAATGAAATCAATAAATAATGAGATGCTTACTTTGAAAATTTTTAAAAATTTAAGGAAGTGTGTATTATGTAGTTAGCGTACCATCATTAATAAATATTATAAAATTTATAACTGTGACTTACAAAGACAATAAGCATCAAGAAATTTATAATAGCCTGGAGTACATTCATCAACACAGAATTCTTCTTCTAAATAGTAATTATCTTCACAATACTGGCATGTACCATCTTTTAAACACCTTGCACAGCTTTCATTGCATTCTGTCATAAAAAATAAACACAATTGTAAGTAAAAAAATATCAATACACTTATTTAAAAATAAAAACATTAATATTTTTTAAGAAATTAAATTCAGAAACTATGAATACTTATGCAAAATTAAACGCAAATGGAGCATTTTAATTTCAATCCAAATTTTTTGAAGATATTGAAATCGCACTAAAAAAAAGGTAATTTTGTCCTTGTGTATTTAAAATAACTGGTACCACTATTAAATTAATTCCATGTTATTTGGTTTGATTTGGAACTGTGTTCGTTGGCAATAATTGCAATGATTTTGCTAACTTTTATTTAATACGAAAATATCCTTAAATATCTCATGAATGTTCATTTGTTCTTCACTATTCCAAATTTCCCCAAGAAATCTCAAAAATATTATTTGACTGTATTATTTTATAGAAGAATTTTTTTACAAAAAAAGATGGAAATGGGGGGGAGAGGGATGCTGCATCAAATTCCGTTAATTTAACCACTGGTTCGATTTCCAACATTTTTATTTAGTAATAATGAAAATGGTATCTATATATTGTTACGGATTCCACTATTACTACATCCGTAAAATTCGCTGGGTTTGTTTATAGTGGGTAAATGATGCAAGAGCAATCAGCAGGCCTCGATAGAAAACAACAACGGCGCTTATTTAACATGAAGACACTTATACAAGGGCGACGAATACACAGAAGACAAATATCTACAGCCTAGTTGGACAACAAATATACAGGACAGCACCAGCAGCATGCTACAGCAAACAGTAGCTCACAAGTAGTGATCGACCACAGCACACAAAGTGGACAAGACAGAATTCAGCAGGAGTAAGGATCCTCTGAGCTTCACTCTACGGTCTCTCCAAACGGCTGACTTACTACACACGATTTGCTACTCCACACACAATATGACGCTGCTTCTACAATAGACAACAGGACTCGGTACACTGAACTCGCTTGATCTCAACACAACGCTGGCACTCTGCCGTTGAATCGATATCCTCTCTTACGATTCGTTATTTGTCTATGACTCCGACTATGATTCCAATCACGATTTTCTGCAGCTTGAGACTGTCGACCTTTTATAGTTCCCGGGAGGCAGGTCGAGAACCTTCTGACTCACGCAGGAATATCTCAGTTCCATTTGACGATCATTAAAATTCTCGAAGTTTCCAGGGTTATCTATCAAGTCAGCAAAGTCGTCAAGTTTGTCAGCAAGCCCTGGATTTGTTGGGCACTCGAGCGGCATCCAATGCAGACTAGCTCTCCAGGGCATTAATATAAATTGGCCTCCAGATTTTCACCAACTAGTTTCCACCAGAAGTGCTTTTGAAAATTTTTGTATATTTATTATCGGCACCTGTAATCTTTCATAACCGTTAAATTTTCTTATTTTCTTTTTGTTATGTTTTGAATACTTACTTCTGTAAGCCCCATGTGATATTTTATGGTGTACGGAGATTCTATAAATGCTTCAAAAAATACAGATGATTGTAAACCGGTCTTTCCAGTGATAGAAGTAACCGTGCTGGGAAACAAAATAAACGGTTTGTTACAATATGTTACCAATGGCCTATTGTCTCTCTCCCCCCCGTTTTTGGAAGAAATCTCATAAATTCTATTTTATAGTGCATTCTTGAAGGAAGGCAGCATCTATTAAGAATGTTTTATATCATAAGAAGAAACATGAACAGCAAATATTTCATCAGTTGCCGATGGTACACTACCTCTACTCTTCGAGAGATACGGCCCGAAAAAAACTTTGACACAGCCCCATTCTCAACAACAAGACAGATTATTCGTCAGTTTATTTCAATACCTTTGTATGCATAACCAACCAATCCTCAATATTTACTTTGAAGGTGTAATTTAAAATAATTCATTTTATAAAATGTGGCCCATCAAAGTTAATCGATAATACTTAATTAATGTTATCAATTTCATGGGAGAGTAGTTAGTCGCGAAAATCATTTAGTTTATTAATAAATTATACAGATTAGTAGTTCTGTGATCATTATTTAAAACTTACGTTCAAACAAAGGTTTGCATTTATCAGTATTCATAAGATTAAAAATAATGTCTGCTAGTGTATAATATGGTGAGGCAGCCGTTAATCGCCGAAAACAGCTAGCATCTGACTAAAGAAATTACCTTCAGAAAAGTCAATCAATATATTTCTCCAAATGAATGAAATTTATTTTATAATGAAAAAATGAATTTTACAACATTTTAAAATATTGTCTTTGTAATGGTCCTAATACAACATTCGTGAAAACTGTATTTACTGTATTTTCTCGCTTTTTTCAAAAAAAAAAAAAAGTTTGATTTTCAAAAGACATTTACATTGTTTCACAGAAATTTAAATCGTTTTCTTTGTTCTATCACATACTTATTTTATTTACAAGATGAATAAAAAAAAAATTAAGCTCCAAAATTCAAAAGCTAGATGAATTAAATATTTATGTTTTTATAGCACTATGATATTATGGGTATGATCTTCATAAAGTTATGAACTCAAAGAACAGAACGCACATAAGACAATTAATACAACATAATATTATATCTGACAGCAGAATATGGGCATGAATTTATTTCTAAAAGATTTAATTGAAATTAAATATAATCAATATTCCCCGAAAATCAATTATTGACAAAGGCAGCAAATATTTAAATGAAGTAGTATTTTTCAAATGAAGTGACATATAATCGGAGATCTAAAAACCATTTAAAGGCGTTTGTTAGAGACTTGTACATCAGTCATATGTTGTTGTCATGCGCATAGAAATGCAAAAAGTAAGGAAAGAAAAGCTCAGATATTGTCAAAGATCCATAGGCCCACTGCCACTGCATCAATCATATCTTAAAATTTAATGAATATCAATGTATCCATACCTAAACAGTAACCATCAGCTATATAAAAATGTCCTATGCATTCATCAACACAAGTACCATTTTGCAATAACTGACCAGACAATGCACATGATATACAGTCACTGGAATTTGGGCCATGGCAGGAGAGACAAGATTCATGACATTCTATATAAAAGAAAGGGTTGACATCAATTCAAATTTTTAAGTATTTTTTAAAATTCGGACATTTTTAAAAATTTTTAAAAATGCATATAAATAAATTTTTAAAAGATTGGTCTCACCCAAGCAGTAGCCTTCAGAAGCATAAAAGTTGGGATCACAGCTCTTAACGCATTGGCCCTTTTGCAGGTAATAGCCTTTTTCACAACTTGAACACTGAGATGTCATGTTGCCAAAGCAAGTTTTGCAAGAAGGTGAACAGTCTATAAAAATTTTTTGGATGTCATATTATGATTAAAAAGTAAAAATAGAAAATATTTAAATTCTTGATTATCATTACTAGTTTCTCTCAATTTAATATTTTTATTTCATGAGAAAAACAATTAAAAAGCAACTGTCAAATGTAATAAAAAAAAACTATTAATTTTTAAAGCTTTTTTCTCATTCTCTATTCAATAAATGATAGTCCAATAATTAATAAACTTTTTCTTGAAATGCAAAGTTTATTAATTAAATTTCAACAATTAAATAAAAAAATATTAAAATATGATATAGCTAAGTAAAAAAAAATTACTTTTTATAAAATTTTTAATAACAAAAATAACTGAAAATGATGTTTGAAAACAAAAATTCTTAATGAAACATTTTTCAATTTTTCTCATTCAGTTTTTTTTTCGTGCAAATTTCACTAAATAACAAGATTTAAAAATAAAACCTATTAAAGATAATAATTAAAAATGCCTTTATTTATCATATTTTGATATAAAAATCAGAGCATATTTTCAGTATATTCAAAGAAGTATTTTGATTTTCTTTATATTTATTTTGGCCCTTAAAATCATGATTTATATTTAAAGAAAAACTGAAAAACTCAGAAAAACTGACAAACAAGTTTTAATATAACTTGATTAAAAATAAATAATTAAAAATATAACAAATAATAATAGACTTTTATTAATAAATAAATTTAACTGGTTACAAAGTAGTCGGATTTAGAAGCAATGTAGAGCAGCAATCGCTTTTAAAAATTTTCAGCAATGATCCGCAAGTCTTCAACAATTTATCTATCCCATTCCCACCGAGGAGATTGGTGTAGAGAGTTCAAACCTTTTTTCAAGTCCTAGACTCCAAAATGGATCCTGCACAGAAATCAATGGGATTGAGATTCGGCGAGTATCGCCTAGTCTTTATACGATAAAATGCCCATAAAATGCTACTCGCACTATTCTTGTGTCTTTTTGACCTTGTGAGCCGGTGTGGAGTGTTTTTGAAATGTGTATGTATTCAAAATTGCTTTATGATTCATGGAAGTATCACAGCTTCTAGAATATGCTTACGATATACTTTTTCATTTATTGTAGCTCCCTCACCAAAAAACCCTTCGCCGTTTCAGCAAATAAAACCCCGAACCATGCCCGAATTGTAACCTTGGCGATATTCAACAATTAAAGGATTTGCTGCAAAAAGGAGGTAGCTCCAATTATTCAAATATGCAGAAAGCTGTAAAAAGCGTCTGAAAATTCTAAATTCCACTAAGATAGATAGGTCCATCCTTTGAAAAATGCGAGATCAAAGATTGGAGCTACTCTTTTCGGCAGCAAAAGGTAACAAGGATTGAACAAGAACCCATGAACAAGGATTTTTTTTAACCACATATAACTATAAATTCTCTCAAATTGGAGCTACATCCTTTTTGCAGCAAACCCTTCAATTGCCGAGGCACTTGGAGCGTCTACACATCCTATTTTTTCAGGAGTTACCAGCTTTTGGACGGTAAAGAGCAACTCATTAGTGAAAAGGAATAACTGACTTGCGGCCCGTCTCAAAAGTTTTTGGTGTCACGAGTTTGTTTTCTTCAGTGAGTAGCTGATATTTCTAGTCTTAGTGAGGCGTCAGTTCAAACTCTAATTTTGCAATTAGTATCAGTGATCACTCCCTTATTCCCAGTTCCTGAGAGGTCTTTCTAATGGAAACCCTCGAATTTCATTAAACTCGCTTTTTGATAACCTTACGGCTACTGAAAGTATTCACCATACGTTTGTATTCACTTCCTGGACTTTGGCCATCATTGTCAAGCTCTTTGAAACGATAGATTTCAAGAGACAGGTTTGCCGAGGCATATTAAGCAAGTGAATGACTTCATACTGTTTGTTTTTCAATTCTAAAATAGCTTATCTTTTGATTGACATTGTAAAAAAGCCAAAAACTCAGTATGTAAATTACAAGATTTACATTATGAAATATATTATAATTGAAGTGGTACACAAAAAGAAATGAATAAAAGTGGAAAAGAAATCATTTAAATTCTGTTCTATGATGCAATAACTTTGCCCGAGTTTTTATGCCACGCCATGTATTTCAAGATTTACAAGAAACAAACTGAGAAGATTAATTTGTGCTTTATACTTAATACTTAAACCTAACTTATAAAAAACAAAAATAATAAAGATAAAATAAAGCGTATTTATGACAAAATAAGAGTCAGTTAAAAAAATGAAGAAAAAAATTTTCGAATCTTTTCAGAAGTACTGAATTAGTTTGCCTCTCATTCCAAGCATAATTGGGCAATATATATATTTTAAAATTGGATTTTAGGAAATATTTAGATTTGTATAGGGGAAAAAAGATACGATTCTTTTTATTAACACCAAGGTGTTCTAAAATAATTTCCGTAACATTTTTTCAACAATTTCTCTTATATGAAGAGAAATTATAAATAAATAATTTCTCTGTAAGTTCAAATACTATAAGAGGCCCTATATAGCATTTATGGTTGTAGAATAAAAACTACGGATCATCATAATAGCAAACACAGAATTTATAATAAAATATCTATCATTAAATTTTATTTGAAAAAAATTATTAGATATCTAAAAAGACAATACATAATTACTTTTAACGCTTAAAAATTTGCTTACTTTTGCATTCATTGTTTTCATTACTAAAATAACCATCAGGACACTTTGTCAGGCACTTTCCTTGAAATAAAACTTTACTCCGATTTTTACAATCCAAACAAAAAATTTTATTAGCATCTTCACAACTGAGACATTCATCTGCACATGTCTCTAAAAAGAAAAGTAATTTAAGAATTTAAACTCCATAAAAATATCCCGTCATTAAATCTTAAAATTTAGAATAAGCATGTAAAATGAATTTATACATTAAAAATTAATACATATTTTTGGATTTTATTTAATTTTAATTACAAACTGAAATCGATAATAAATTTTAATTAATATACTAATGAAAAATGTTAAAAACTAAGCTATTAAATACAGGGTGGCCATAATTAAACTGACAGTGCTCACAGTATTCTGTGGCGCGATCTATTTGCGCCACATTTTGTAGGAAGATTAAACAAGACGGGGCCAAATGATTCCGCGAAAAAAAAATTAGTGTCTTTATCGGTGTTTATGTAAATTTTTCGCCTTTTAAAAAGTGTTGCCATATTGCACTTGAACTAAATCAGCAAATGTGCAAAATAAAAGGTAATTTTATTTCCCTATTGATTTGCATTTGTTAACACTATTTTCTATTGCACAGTGCCACATATTCCTTTAGCGGTGACTTTTGGAACTAATTTTTTTTTCGCGGAATCCTTTGTCCCCCGTCCTGTTTAATCTTCTTGCAAAATGTGGCGTCATTCTCACAAAGAGATCGTGCTACAGAACACTGTGAGCATTGTCAGTTTAATTATGGCCACCCGATATATAAAAGAATATTTTAAAAAGTTATTACTAATTTTAATATATTATTTTATAATTTCAGAAATCCTACTTTACTAAAATTGTGGGGAAAAAAATACTAACCTTGGAAACAGTAACAGCATGAATCATTAAGGAAAGAATCAGATTTTGAACCACAAGGAGGACATTTAGGGGAATAACACTTCTGCTCATTTTTCTCACTAACACATATTGTGCACGGATCTTTGTAGTGCACATTTAGTTTCTAAAAGTACAAATTATTGAAAATAGCTTGAGTAAGTTAATAAGTTACTGAAATATGGGGACATTTTTTAAAATTCAAACTGAAAAATTCAAAATGCATGAGAAAGTTGTCATTTATACTACTATGTAATATTCACACAGTTATGCCCATATTCTTTAGTAACGCCTAAATACAGGGTGATCAGCGAATAAACCCTGATTTCAAAATTAAATATCTCTACAAAAAAGATCGATAGGATTATGCGGTAAACTATACGTTTATTAGCAAACCTGTAAAAATAGTATATAAAAGTTTAGAAAATTTAGTTACAAAAATCATTAACAGATGGCGTTCTGCATTGAAAACTCTTTCTCTGAAAGGAGTCAAAAAAACAATAAAGTGATGAAGTCTTTGCTATCAAAATACAACTTTTTTCAAAATGTTCACCGTTCGGACAATGAAATTCGACATCACGTCTTGCAATGTCTCAACGGAAATAGAATTACATACAACACCAATCAACGATTCTGGCAGATCTAAAGTGGCGGGATTGTTTCCATAGACAGTGTCTTTCAATGCTCCCCACAGAAAGAAGTCACAAGGAGTCAGATCGGGAGTCATTTTTCCTTTTTGACGTCGCACTGAAAGCGTCTATGGGCATTGTGATTAGAACGCCATCTGTTAACGATTTTTGTAACTAAGTTTTCTAAACTTTTGTACAGCATTTTTACAGTTTTGCTAATAAACGTGCAGTTTACCGGATAATTCTACCGACCTTTGTTGTAGAGATATTTAATTTTAAAATCAGGGCTTATTTGCTGATCATGTAATGTATTTAATGCCATATTGTCATACCATTTCACATGGTATGGGCCATTGGATGTTAAAAATGTAAAAAAAGAGTATATAAAATATTCAAACAAAAAACAAAAATGGTCGTTACAATAAGGAAAAAATATAGTCCATATTCAAACATTAAAATTATATAAAAAAAATTAATTGATAGAATTTAAACGTAAGATATCAAAAATTAACCTAGAAAATTATATACACTGATGAAAAAAAAATCCCAACACCAAGAAAAAATTATTGTACAGTAATGAAATTTTAGGAATACATTTGTCTAGGTAACGTAATTAATTGATTAAAGTTTCAAGATCACAGGTAGAGTCATTGGCGAGAAGAGCCATTTCAAATGTGAAATGTTGGTACATTTGTAACCGGTGTAACTGCCAGAATTTTGAATGCAAGCATGCAAACGTGCTTGCATAGTGTCGTACAGGTGTCGGATATCAGTTTGTGGGATGGAGTTACATGCCTGTTGCACTTGGGAGGTCAATGCAGGGACGGTTAATGCTGGTTGTGGATGACGCTGGAGTTGTCGTCCAATGATGTCCCATACGTGCTCGATAGGAGAAAGATCTGGTGATCTAGCAGACCAAGGCAACATGTCGACACTCTGTAGAGCATGTTGGGTTACAACAGCGGTATGAGGGCGAGCGTTATCCTGTTGGAAAACACCCCCTTGAATGCTGTTCATGAATGGCAGCACAACAGGTTGTATCACTAGACTGACGTACAAATTTGCAGTCAGGGTGCGTGGGATAACCACGAGAGTGCTCCTGATGTCATACGAAATTGTTCCCCAAACCATAACTCCAGCCCTGTGTGTCTAGGCCGCAGACAGGTCACTAGCAGGCGTTCACCTGGCCTCCTTCTAACCAACAAACGGCTATCATTGCGACCAAGGCAGAACCGGCTTTCATCAGAAAACACAACAGATCACCACTTCGTCTTCCAATGAGCTCTAGCTTGACACCACTCACGTTGCAAACGGCAGTGGTTTGGAGTCAGTGGAATGCACTGTACAGGGCGGTTGGCTCGGAGCTGTCCTTGAAGTAACCAATTTGTAACAGTTCGTTGTGTCACTGTGGTGCCAACTGCAGTTCGCATTGCAGCTGCAGACGTAGTACGATTAGCCACAGCCATACGCCGAATACGACGGCCTTCCCTCTCAGTATTACCACGTGGCCGCCTGCAACCTGGTCTTCTTGAGGCAGTACCTTCCATTGACCACTGCCGCCAATACTCATGCACAGTGGATACATTCCTGCCAAGTCTTTCAGCAATATCGCGGAAAGAAAACCCCCCTTCTCGTAGCCCTACAACCGACCTCGTTCAAACTCAGTGAGCTGTTGATAATGGCTTCTTCGTCTTCTCAGAGGCATCCTTGACTAACATTAACCCACTACGTCAAATCTCAACTGTAAATAACGATCCCGAACATTACAGCGCTTATTTAAAGCAAACCTCATTTGCATGTTCATAGTGTCGCTACTAGTTCCACACTTACGCGCGTAGCTCGAAATTTGAATCGACGTCATCTTTCAGATGTATAAACACTCCTACCAAATTTCGTTTATCTAGCACAGCTCCTTCCTAGTGTTGGGATTTTTTTCCATCAGTGTATTTAAATACGTGATTACCTAAGTAAACAAATTGCTCCAATGTTATACTTCAAATTCAGTTTATGATTGCCCAATCAAAAAATATACAAAAAATTATGTTTAACAGGTTAATTTGGATTTAACATTCATAATAATGAAGATGTGTTCACAATAAACAATTTTTTTCACCTTGAAATAATCTTAAATAAAAAACATAGATATTGGAATAAACTAAAATTTAAAATGCATAGATAATACAAGCAGTGAAAACAATGAAATGGAATGAATGGAAAGATTTTTTTTCTTTCGAATATATTCTGAGCATTTTGTCCTTCATTATTTTCCTATAACGCAGATAGTTTTTAGTATTACAATAGAGATTATATGAAAACAAGAACTTGTAAAAATTGGCACCATTCTAATAAACATAATATAAGAGAAATTTCAAAAAAATAAATAATTAGAAATATGAAAAATTTCAAATCTAACGACTAAAATAGAAAGTTGATTAATTAAAAAAATTTTAATTCTGAAAAACTCAATCTAAAATGATACCAGAAAGGGAAAGATTATTTTCAACTTAAAAAAATACACCAATTCATGTTTGATATTAAATTTTTATGAATAATTAACGAAAATTAATAAATAGAAGAAGAATAATTACTATTTTTTATAATTATAAATCATAATTATAAAATTATATAAGTAAGCGGTGGAGATAATAAAGCATCAGTAAACAACACACATAATGCAATAATTGTTCAATGCAACTTTAAAATAAGCTGTTGCATTTGATTCTAAGGAATTCAAAGTTTTCTTTTAATATGTTGGTGGTTAAGTGAATCTCTAACGATTCTCGCCTTTATTTTAATTCCCTACCCAGTTCACTATTACAATATAAAAATAGAAGCAATCTAATTTGATATATGATCCGAATCAAGAATTTGAGTTATGATAGTAAAAGAATTGTCGCGAATATTACGAGCTTGTGATACTGCTTCCCCGCATGATTGGTTCTTTCACTGGAAAGAATGATTTACAGTATTATGCACTGGATGCTGCGAATGCTCCTAGAAATGATCCCAGAACTTGGCAACAAACTTGATAACCATTTAGTGACTCGGCGATGAAATGGATAATTCTCGAAACTTTGAGAATTTTCCAGATTCGTCCATTAGGAACCGAGATACGTCCAGATACGTCCTGATTGCTCGAGACATTTCTAGCCACGCCTCCTGGGACTATATAAAGGCGACAGTTTCAAGCTTAGACTAGAATAGTCGGAATCGACGTTCGATAACGAGTCCTCCAGAGGAAAAGGCAAGAAGCGACGGAGCCAAGCAAGTGCTGAACTGAGCTGTGTACCTTGTAACCTGTTGAGAAAGCAGCGTCGAGTACTAGAGCCAGTGCTGAGGTTATTGTTACTGCTTGTGAGCTACAGTCGGCATATGAGTTATGTCGTTACAACAGACAATATTTGTCATACTAATGCAAAATTCAAGGATGCAAATCCGGATTTAAAATTTTTGAATTAATTATATTCCACAGTATTTAGCATATGAACATGAATGTAACTGTCATAAAACAAGAATTTGCACATTTAAGGAGAAATAATAATAATTGTACCTCTTTTGGTTCAGGTAACGAAGAGCAATCTTTTGTAACACTTATATCTTGATCTGAGCAGTCAGAATGACGGTCAGTTGATTTCTGTAATGCAATATTATATACGTATATATTATTAACCCAGTAACATTTCATAAAAAAATTATGTCACATTTTATCTTCATATACTTACTAAGTCAATATTACTAGATGAACAATCAGAAATACATTTAGGACAACATTCACCTGGAACAGTTTTTAGTTTCTTACCCTACAGCAGAAAATTAAAATTGAAGGTTATAAAACATTTTCTTATCATGTTTATAGATTAATAGAAGAACAATTGAGAAAAAAAAACTACCTTTGAGCAAACTATTGAAGGACACTGAATAACAAATGGGACGATAATTCCATCTTGACATTGGCTCAAAATGCAATCAAGTTGTGACTGCCAGACCTCATTATGGCTGTACCTAAATGTACCAACAAAGCAAGGTTCTGGAAATAATATTATTTGATTAAAATCACCAAAGAACATATTGGAATACATCAAACACAATAAATATTCTATTGCTGAATTTTCTGTTCTGGGTAAAGTGACAGCTTCAAACAAATTCTAAAATCATCCATCTTCTATTTCTTGCAAAAGGAAGAATAAATTTGCGAGATTTCTTTCTTTTATATTATCATTTTTCAAAATGAGAACTGAAATAGATGATTTTGTATAATATAAAATTTTATACATAATAATAAAAAAAAAACTTAAAAAAATTCCATTGTATTTTTGATGAGCTTAACACAACCTACAATTCAGAATGTTTGTCAAATTTAACATCATTATGTATTTGGCCTCAATCTTCGTATCAAATCTTGTTTATTCAAGCTCATGGTTTTTATAAATCTTCTTGAGTAAGGCCTCCCCTTGTCTGAACTTTTTTTGTCATTATGAATGTTTGCAAGCTTTGTCTGTCTATCTGTTTGTTCAGTTAACGAAAATCCTAGAAAAATCCTTGAGCTAGACAGATGAAATTTGGTACGTCCATATTAGTTCAAATTAATAAATGTTTATTGAATTTTGCATGAAATACATTCAGAATAAATCTCTCAAATTGTTCGAGTATCAGCGAGCTCTGTAACGATAAAACATAAAGAGCTAGAGGGATAAAATTTGGAGCCCATGCTAAGCATGTAAAATGCAGGTTCAAATCATATTTTGAACTAAATCTTTCAAAGTGTTGACCATCTGTCGATCTGTACTTTCTTGACCATGTCAATGCAATAAACAATAAACGCAATGATTTAAATCAATGATATTTAGTATATAATCTTGTGATTGCAATTGTAGTTTCGTTTTAAGTTTTGTTTTCCATCATCGATACCTTACAAGATATTTCCGACTTTACACGTGGTCTACAATTTTATTTGGGAGAAGGAGAAGTGAGAACTATATTGGAAAGCATGAAATTTCATACTTCAAAAAAGATTGTAATCAGTGTTTTTTTATAGTGTATAAAAGAATTAACTATAAAGAGGATGGATCGAAATTGCAGTGGGAAATTTTGCTTCAGTGGAAATTTTATAATTAATATTCAGTGGGATTTTTGCGCTTTTACATTCAGTGGGAACTTCAATGGAACACCATTACATCATATTTGAATAATTTTAAATATAGCTTTTAATTTTACTTTGGAAAGAGAACTAAAGAAATTTACTTCTTCCTATGAATGTATATCCCTCATAAAGAGAGATATGCTCGAAAAAAAGAAATTTATCTCATGAAGTATGAGATTTTGAATTTTTAAATCAATGAAAAAAAAAAAAGAAAAAGAATAAAGGATCGGCACTACGAAGCTATAGCATTAAATTATGTAAACTACGAACTATTAATAGCATAAATTATAAATGTATAATTGAGGAAAAACCGTTGCACAGTGTTCTCTGTTGTTTGTTTCAGGCCAGAAACTTTCATTTTGTGACCATTTAACAATTATAGCATAAACTATGAATCTATAGTTGAGGAAAAAACGTTGCACTGTGTTCACTATTGTTTGTTTCAAGACCAGAAACAGGCATTTTGTAACCGTTTAACAACCATAGCATAAACTATGAATGTATAGTTGAGGAAAAACCGTTGCACAGCTTTCACTATTGATTGTTTCAGGTCAGAAACTAGCATTTTGTGACCATTTAACAACTACAGCATAAACTATGAATGTATGAATCGTTTAACACCATCAAGAAGTGATAATCAATTCTTCGTTAGGCATTGATCTTTCGCACTTTAGACGCATTTTATTTCATCTCTTCTAGTTTGGGAAAATAAACATCTCCTGGTGCATGCGCAAATGGACAAGGACTTTCATATCTGAATAATTCCAATAATAATAAAGAATGTGAATACAGCTTGGCATTGCACAAGCCAAACTGTTTGATTCTGAGCGATCAAATTTGGCATAAATTAAATTTGGTGGATTGGAACATGTCCCTCAGAAAGAGAGACTTTAATTAATTAAGCATTAAGCCAGATTTTTGAATGTTCCGTGATAATTAATAAAAATATTGTAAAAATTGCATTACTTTAAATTAAAAAGATTGTCTTTTTTACGAAAATAATTTAGCTATCGCAGAACAATTTTTAGATTTTTACCATTTGCTAAAACTAGAATTTTTGTGTACTTAGCTTCCAATAATACATTTCATTGTTGAAATGAAATTCAAATCGTTTGAATTGTCTTATTAAACATTTAGTACCGCAATTTTCTTCTATTTTTGAAGACCGAGGAAAAACGTTTCTCTGTAATATTTGTGCAGCTTAAATTATGAACAAAAAAGTCAAATTCAGAGAAAAAAAAACATCAAAAGGTTAAGTGAAGGCGGATTATCCATTAAGCTAAGCTTTTAATGGCATTAAAATGCCATTGAATTCAGTATTTCATTATGAATGTTAATGTACACAGTCACATACGGTAACAACGTAAAATCACAAGTTTAATACGTTATCTACTGTTAATTCCATATCATGCTTAAAAATAGTTTTTGGAGGAAATCATTACATCAAGTCATGCATAAGGAATTTAACTGAAATTAAATATAACCTATACTCCTATCAAAAAGTTGACTGTCGAATGATAATAATTAGTTCATATAAATGAACAACAAGAACACTATTTTGTGAAAGAAATCATTAACATCATATTATGCATAAGAAACTTAATTGAAATTAAATAAACCAATATTCCTATCAAAATATTGGTAGCCAGTTGATAATACAGGATATTTCACAAGGTATGCAACGTGTAATATTTACAAATTCGAATAGAACACACCAAGAAGTATATTTTGATGAATTTGTAACTGTCTAAACAGACTATGACGTTGTGTTTGGGACCCTACACATTGTATATCAAAATACTGTAGAACAACGGATTCTAAAATCCTCCGAGCTTTTACACATGTGTTAGAAAGGATTTAGTTTGCCCAAAACAGGGATGAGAGGAAACATGGAAGGAGAAGATGTTTACATTTAACAATAAAATAAACTCGGATAATTCACAGCTTGGTTTAAGATAATAGGTCAGAAGCGACACAATATTCACATACACGTGAAAAAAATTAAAAAAAAAAAAAAGGATTTCATAGGGTGAAAATCAAGTTCAAAGAATGACGAAAATTTCCGGAAAGGTGCTCATCCTTCCGCGTCTCTCCTCTTACTTAGATAGAATCGTTGAAAAGTGGTCATCTCAAAATACTGAAGCGAGCATTACCACAACCCCGATATGTTTATCGGAGTTTGTGGCATTACCCGTTTTGACGTGTTCTATCCGAATTTGTAATTATATGCTGCATAATTTGTGGGACACCATGTAATTAGTTAACGTAAATGAACAATACTCATAACGAAAAATGATTTTTCATGGTTTATAATAGAAAACATTTTTTAAATGAATATAACATCTTTGTTGTCCTCCAGGATTTGGGAAGGAACTTAAAAAAAGCTGAATTAAGGTTCCAATTAATTTATTATTGCTTAAAAAGGATTCTGAAAAATAATCGATCTTACTCAGGTGGATGGAAAAATTCCTCAGCTTCATAACAAATGATCGAAAGCAAGATGGTAATTTTTCACACGAAGATTTAAACAAGTTTTTATTACAGAGCAGCTAATTAGGTTTGATGTTAAAATAAATACTCAAATACTCTTGTAAAAAACAGAGGACATAAACTACTTCATGATTAAGCAGACATTTTTTCGACTTTAAAAGATATGGCTTCATTCTTACCACAAATATTTCTTCAAAAATAAACTCAGATATTTTAAGTGCTGTCAATTAGGAAGAAACATTGCAGTCATCTTCAAAAGTAGCACATAATAAAACCATGAAATTTATTTTAAAAAATGATATTAATTATGTTGAAATGAATAAGTATATCATTAAGTATCTCTTTTCGAAGAAAACTCTAGTTACAAATGCATAACTGATTTTTATACTAGAAATATATATTTTAAAAACCATTCTTTAATAAACTAATTTTATTTAAAAATATATTCATCACAACCAATCAAATGCTGTATTTTTTACCGGCGTTGATTTGCTAAGATTCATTGAAAGTATAAAAACTTGAATTACTCAGCCAATTTTGTCAACAATGGAGGCATTATAGAATTTATTAGAAGAGATTCAGAATAATTTTCAGACGAACCTAATCGAAAAGATGTCAAGTTTTTCGATAATAATAATTGAATTTATATCAACTTTTACTTTAAGAAATGTAATGAAGTTTTTTGTGGAAGACGTGAAGAAAGAGAGAAAATCCTCGATTTCTTTACATATATTTATACTGAATTAGATATTAATATTATTTTTGGAAAATTTAATTTATAAGTAATTACAGCTTAGGCATTAGATCTTCTGATTTGAATCCACACTAGGGTTCAACCAGCTTCGACTCTCATACCACATGAGACTTTTAGGTATGCACCAGAGGTTCATCTGCAGAATTCGGGACTAAGAGCACATGATATGGCTTTAAAAACTTTTATTATTTCACTTTTTCTTAACTTATAAAACTTTTATAAAATACTATTCATATATCGACAATATATAATTGAATTATTTTAGTGCATTCGAAAATTTTAAAGCTTTAAAGATGAACGACAAATCAGCGTCATGCCAATTGAGTGGTAGTACTTTGAAATTGTTAATTAGAAAATCAATCATGGTACATCGAAAAGTGAAAATTTAAATATCAAATATGTTTGCATTCGCAACACTCCATTTGAAAGGGCCATTCAATGAGTCAGGATGCGTAAAGAAGATGACAAGGTCGATTTGCTGAGTATTTCGGCCATGTACATTGTAATACAATACAATATACATCGTACTTCAACCTAAGCCTTACGAATGTACATTGTAAGGCTTAGCCTGAAGTTGAAATTAAGTGCGTGCAACCGACCGATCCAAATGGATGGCCTGAAAATTAAATAGCATAATTGCATTGGCATGGTACTGAATACCAACCTAAGACCTGTTCTCTGCATAGTAATTTAACAAGTATTAGAAGCCATACGTTAGAATTTCAAATGTGATAGTTCAAGCTGATTATTTCATGGAATTAAAAAACTAGAGAGATCAATAATCAACACGATGATAAATCCGTCTTATCTACTAATGGTATATTAGCCTAAATCTAAACAGCAACAAAAAGTTCTATTCAGCTTGCCGACAGGAAAGTTTTGTTCTATGCAACGCCTTGTAATATTAAAAGAAAATATCATCAGAGGGCAAAAATAATATTAAAAGAATAAAGTTAACGAAAATTTAAAAGAAAATATAATCATAAAATATCCTAAAGATTCCATTTCATAAATTATTAGAAAATATACATCGCCGAAGTGAAGTATTCTATTAATGAACTTACTTTTCAATGGATCGCATTTTGGGCAACATTCGTTTTGAGGCACAGGAATTTCTGCAGCACTGCAATCAATAACCGGGCAAGCAATTCTTGTGCAAGTCACATTTTTAGCATAGCAGTGACATACATTGCAAGCTGAATTCCATATTTCTCCATCCTTTGAGAGCGGAAAAGCAAAAGAATAAATATTTATATCAAGTGACTCCCTCAATAAAAAGGTTTCAGAAAATATTTGAATTTCAAATCAAATATTAATCAAATTTTTAATGCTTATTCTGTAATTTTTTTGGAGCACAAAAATATTTATTTGTTATTTAAAAATTAACAACAACAACAAACTTCTAATTTATACCAATTTTATTTAAACACATATGCATTTTCTCTAGTTTTAATAAATTAAAAATATTTTTAATAATTTAACAAGTTGCTTTTTTTGTTATTGGATTTATACTTACGCCCGTTGAGATATACTAAAAAGTTATATGCATTTTATGTGCAAGTTAAGGTTGCGGTTGAATAAAGAGCCAATTTAAAAAATAAAATAAGATAGACAAATCAAGCTTAAAATATTATAATCATTAGTGAAATTAGGCATTTTAAAACTTAAAATAAGGTCTTAAAAACAAAAAAAAAATAAAAATTAGTATTGCATTTCAAAAAAATCTTTTTTAAGGAATCAAAGTATTAATGATTTAATTTGGCTAAAAAATTACTTTTTAGTAGTTTTGTAAAAATGCATGATTTTACTTTTTTAAATATATATACCATTAAAAATAATGACTAAAGTAAAAAAATTCTTGAAAATTTAACCACAATAATTAATATGAATATCATGAATTGCTATGACATATTATAAGAAAGCTATAAACTAAAAAAAAAAGATAAATTATTATTTTATAGAACTACCAAATGGACACATAACACAACCATTTAAATAATTACTGAATATTATAATTAACTATATTTTAATTTAATAATTATTTCCTTAATTGAATGTATATTGTAGGTCTCATATTTTATTATTCATAAAAACTGTATTTCTTGAAAATTTATTTACTTGACAGTTAAATTAATATTTTTTAATCAACCTATCAACGGCCTTGTTTAGTTCAGAGGGCCCCGGCAGTTAGATTTTAGTTCTATTAACTATCATTTCATTAATGCAATGCTTTTTTAATCAACCTGCCAACAGTTCTCTTTAGTCCAGTGGCTCTAGGCAGTTGCCTAATCTGCTTAATCAGAAATTCACCAATTATTATTATACTGCTTAGTCAGAAATTCACCAATTATTATTATACTGCTTAGTCAGAAATTCATCAATTATTATTATACTGCTTAGTCAGAAACTCCCCAATTATTATTATACTGCTTAGTCAGAAATTCGCCAATTATTATTATACTGCTTAGTCGGAAATTCACCAATTATTATTATAACTGCTTAGTCGGAAATTCACCAATTATTATTATAACTGCTTAGTCAGAAATTCGCCAATTATTATTATACTGCTAAGTCAGAAATTCATCAATTATTATTATGCTAAAATGTATTACACTAGATCTCCTTCGAATTTTTTTCATAATCCAGGAAGCGCACATCTCAAGCCTTTCACAAGTTTCTGATTGCAGAGCATTCTTCCCACGCCTGTCGCGCTTATAGTGAAACTAGAAAATAAATTACAGAACTTCCCAAAGCTGGAGGCTCTTATCTATAACATCATTTTTTTTTTGAAACGCGTATTTAAGAGGGAAGGGGCGCGAGAAAGTTGAACTCGACCTTCAGACGTGCCGCCAAACATATCACGGAAATTTATTTACAGCAGATTTCAAGGCACAAGGCAGTGTGTATATTTTATAATTCATTACATAAAGGGGTGCCTTTCATTCGCTTAAAAAAATGCTTGAATTTGCGATTCTTGCCTTTGGGGAATTTGGAGAAGGTGACCTTTCCAATGTAATGGTTACGTTTTCGTTTAGCCATTTGTTCTATCAGGGAAAGGATAAATTTATATTTCAGGAGAGCCAGCAACAAGACTACGACAGGAAGAGAATTGTTATTAAGAGAAGACATAAAATTAGAGTCGATGATTTAAAAAAACACACAATAGGCTTTAAATCTTCACTTTTTAAACAATGATTGACCTAACTGTTAATTGCAGAAATTTTGATAAGATTCAGTCAGAGAAATTATTTTATTAATAATTCCAAAATATGTATCAATTTTTTTGGAATTACTTCTTATTCCATTCCTTCTTATTTGGAATTACTTCT
>JAPMOQ010035911.1:383819-431561 GCA_026543055.1 Argiope trifasciata
ACACACACACACACACACACACACACACACACACACAGAGAGAGAGAGAGAGACATTGAGATTTATTATAAGTATAGATGAACACATTATTTTTTCAATAACAAAAGCACTTACCGTATAGTTTTTGCCTTCGAACGTGCAGCTACCTGTATAAAAAAAAAGAACGAATTTGTTTTAAAAACCAAAGAAGTTAAGAGCGTACATAATTACAAAAGAGCGTACTTAAGTACATAATATAGGAAATTTTAAATAAACAATTAGTCTTAAGCATTTTGGATGATTATAATTCCATAGATGTACTGTTTCAAATGGGTAGGGTATGTATAATGTTTATTGAACTTTTGTATGCATAAGAGTTTTATAAATATTCTTAGTAAATATTGGCATCTAAATGAAAAGAATCGATTGATCCAAAGATGTTTCAGTTTAATAAATAATCAAACGTAAGATTAAAGATAAAAAGGAAATTTAAATTATATTTCGAGATTAATCACGAATTGTACGGTTATTGCAATGCAAGGACATTTCAAATTCCTTTCCCAATTTAAAAATATAATAATAAGAAAAAAAAGGCATTTTAAATTAATAAAATCACATATAAAAATATTTCCTGTAGAATATATTTAAAAACAAATTACATGATTAATATGCTATTGCACAAAAATTAAAATTTCCATAGAAAATAAATTTTTAAAAAGTTTCGGGAAATAATAAAGTATTTTAGAAATATTATTTAGAGTTCACTTTCATAGAATGCTATTTAATATCCTTCGGGCAAAATAATAATAATAATAATAATACAAAACAATTAGGATTAAATACAAAACAATAATACAAAACAAAAACGTATAAGATTCTGTATAATTTTACTTAAATATATAACCTTTATGAGAATAAAAGAATAGTGTAACTTTTTTCATAGATTAAGTAGAAGAAAAAAACCTTACATATTGCAATAGTTTTATCTTATCAGAATATTTATAAAAATGCTTATTATTTTTATTAAATAATATGAGTTAGAATCTTAACTCATATATGCAGAGGAATTTTAATACTTTATTTTTAACTTTTATATTTTACTTGTTGGTTTTATTTTAAATATATAAAAAAATAAAATCCTGATAGGCACAGATACAGTAAAAGCTTCTCTGTGAAAGTAAGACAAAGTTTGAATTGCCAAGATTTTTAATTTTAATCACGAATCTTTTGAGCTTCTAAATTAACTGGAATTAAACATGTAAATTGATATAGTCAAAAATATTTCACAGCTGACCTTACTTCAACCTTAAAACAAAAGAAGTAAATTTAAAAGCCATAATCCAATCCATAATTATTTAAAATTAAAACTTTTAAGCTTAGTAGTCCTCCCTACTACCACAATTAAAAGAAAATCTTTTTAGATAATTAGTATTTTGTAATCAACAGTCATCATAAAAAAAAAATTCAAAAAAATTTCTGATACTTTTCAAGCTTATTAAAGTTTTAAAAGAAATTTCAAATCTTTCACTTGCTATATAATGCTAAAAATCTACTTTCAGATGTAAAGAATATAAAATAGTCTTAAAAGAATAAAAACTACATACAACATTTAAGATGAAAGGAAATAAAATTTAAAACCCTCAAAATAATTAAAAACTAACAAAATTAATAAAAAAGCAAACTATCTGAATGTAATAAAATTATGTTTATATTTAAAAAATCCCAAATTAATTAAATCATAGGATATATTATATCCAATACCTAATAATTTCAAATGAATTTGACCACTTTCAACAAGGGAAAAAAACAAATAAATTAGGTTAGTCTAAGTTTAAAAATTAGTATGAATGATCATATTCATTTATATTATGTATGTATTATTACATTCAAATAGTTAAAAGATGATTGATTAATCAACAAATGCTATATAACATATGAACTAACAATTATTTAGTATAAATTTATTTATTACTAAAACAAAGAGATGATAAAAGAAATTATGCTATAAGTTATAAATATACTAAATTTTGAATTTTTTATAACATTTTAACTAAACATTTTAATAATGATGAAATTTGAATTCAATAATTTAAAATAATTTCTTTTGTATGAATATATATAAATAAAACCTAAGATATTACTAACTTCATGTTTTTCAATTTAAGAAATTTTATAACCACAATATGTAGTTTCCTATTAAATTTTTTAGTATTTCATTTTAAGCATGAAATTATAATTAAATCATCAAAAGCATACCATTTACTTAAATATACTTTATAATATATAGCAGAAATGCTGTCCTTTATTTTAGACATTCATTGTTTATTACAAAGTAAAAAAAACAAAAACATATTTAGTTTGAATCGGAGACTGAATTATCTTTTAATTTTAAACTGTGCAAAGTAAATGGTTTTATAAACAAATTCCAAAATTAGTATAAATACTAACATTCCAATTTCCCTCCATATCTGTGTAATTGATGCTGGAAATAAAATGATATTTGTACTCACAGTTTTAACCATGAGGATTGTGAACAATTTTGTATTCATTTTTTAATACATAAACAATATAATTAATCTTATAAATGGAAAATTAAAATGACGACTTTTTTAATAATAATATACATAAAAAATATAATAAGCATATCTTATATAGAGATACCACATATTAAAAAAAAATTCAAGCATTAATTTATTCAAATTTAAAATAATTAATAAAAGGCAAGAAAACAAATAAATAAAAATTTACCTGAACAACATACAGTCATGGCACAAATAAAGAAAAAAACAGAAAGGAATTTCATGAACTTAAAACTTTCATTAAAAGCAAATTTAAATTTGATGCCCGAATTAATAAACATATTCAAGCTAGATAGTTGATTCACAGATGAATTCGAATGAATCAGTAACACGGTATTTTAATACTAAGCCGGCATAACTGCATCGAATTGCTGCGTTTGAGAGCGAAAAGGGTTGTAAATGCTTGCATTGTGAGGTAAGTCTGAACATCGCGCTAAAATCTCGTCGCATGGCTAGCAGACAACTTGAAAAAACAAACACAAAACAGAACTACGAGTTGAGTTGAATAGCAGTAAAAAAAACTCTTATTTAATCAAAGCCGAAAAAAAAGGGGTGAATTAAGATTATGATACTTCTTCCTATTGATTTATAATAAGATTGTATTTATTTTTCTTCAAATTTAAAATATAGTTAAACACTGAATAAGAAATGAGCATAACTTCTGATAATGACAAACGTCAATTTTGATTAAGAGGAAAATTTAACTACAACTGTACTCTGCCTTTTGGTGGGAAATTTGTTTACGAACAGAAACCTGGAGTTGTCGGAATTATTAAGTCAAAACGTTGATAATATTGCCCTTATTATTGGTTTACAGATGATTCCCATACGTGTATATATTTTTTAAAAATAATTTAAAGTGTTTGCTTCTAAGTTAATCCATAGAAATATGGATTATCCGACTGAAGAAGAATTATATGAGCTTCAACATCAAGATGAATTGGAGGCTTTAAATGATATAGAACCATCTGATCGTAAGCTTTTCATTGATTCTAATGTAAGAAAAGTGTATGTACCAGTGAAAAATTATTTTTAAGCGACAATTATAGCTGATGTCTCTTAAAAAAAATCCGTTTACATTTTATACCTATGTAATATTTGAAGGAAATGTCGCTATTAAATATCGACTTTCGTTTTAAATTAATTTAGAATTTTCTTTATGCTTGTTTCAGCTTACGAAAATGAGGATTTTGATCCATTTTCATTTTACTCAAGCAGAGGACCTGTATCAAAGAAAGCAAAAGTGAATGACTGTGATGCAGATCAAAACGATAGTACCTCTGTTATTGGTTCCTATGAACATTTGCTGAATAAAAATTTCAAGTCTAATGATGGTAAAGGGTGTAAAAATTCTGTATTTTATTTAATTAACTAATATAGAACCAATATTATAAGGATGATTTTTTTCTTTCTTTTATGTATATCCAATTACTAGCTGTATTTTTGATATCTTAAAAAGATGTTTTCATTGTAGAGCTGTTAATATCTTTTGAAAAATTATAAAATTCTTTATTTTAAGTATTCTTTTAGTACAAGTTTTTGATAATTACATTACTTTCATTTTACACGAAAAGATCATATGCCTTGGATACTAACTTATTAGTTTTATTTTATGACAAATGATGAGAAAATATTCAGCATTTCATATAGCTTTTTTCCCCCTTTATAATAATTAATACAAATGGGATATTTCTAAGAAAATATTATTGAAAATTAAGTTTATTATGAATTTTATAATATTATGAAAAGATCTTTGTAAAATTTTATTACTTCTATATTGAATTTTTTTTAACCTATAAAACTGAAAATTCCTTAATATTTTTAATTTTCAAAATTAAAATTGCTTCAATATAACTTTTTTCCCTGAGTAGCAGTTTTGTTATTTTATTAACCAAATTTGAGATTAAAAACAAACGTTCTTTTTTTTAAACGAAAAAATAAAAGTTGTTTTTTCCCCTGGAAATGATTTTGAAAAACATATATAGTGTTTATTCACTTGTATAACAAATGAATTTAATAATTAATATCAATTCAGCTTAGAACTATGGACAGAAAATTATTTTTTTCAATCTGTTTTCTGCTTGCTGTAACTTATAGATTCTTAAGTATTTTAGTTTACTGTTATGGTGTATGTATTACTGAACATTCTTTGAAATAAAAACTTGTTATATGCTTTATTTTGACTAATCTTTGTATGAAAATTTTTTAAAAATATTAAATCAAATAAAATTTAAGATATTCTAATTTTACTTTACAAAAATTTTATAATTTTTAAAATGTTAGAGCTTTAAGAAATATTTTTGAATATGTACAGTTTTTTTTCTATATTATTTTTACTGATTATGTGATAAATAAATTTATTGTTTTTTTGTTATTAAAGAAATATCCTGATTCAAGCAACATCAATCAGGATGATAATTAATAATAATTATTGATATGATGATAATTTTTTAAAAATCTTTAGAGTGAAAAGCTTTTTAATTATTTATATAATGATTTGTTATTGATTTTTTATTTATTTAATTTCTTTTTAAATATATTAAATCACATGGAATGATATTATTCTCTTTTTATTACTACTATTCATTTTTTATGAAATCTTTTCAGGTAAATCATCTGGTTCTGCTTCTGTTTCTTATGATTCATCAAAGCAATCAAAACAAAATTCAGAGAGTACAGTTGTTGAGAATTCTCCGAACACTTCAGAGAGAAGCTTATTGGAAGGTTTCTATTACTTTTCTTGGAGTAGCTATTATATATAATTTAGTAATACATTATTTATCTTAATATTAAAATATACTTGATGTATTATTTGTATGACTTTTTTTCACCTATGCTTTAGATATAAATAGTAATTAAATGTGCATAGTAGAGAATATTCATATATATAATATATTCAATATATTAATCTACACAAAATAGTAATTTTTCTCTGTGTTTGTGATTCATTAATGCAAGTATCACTGAAAAATTATATCTAATTTAATAATGTTAGAAGACTAGTGCTGAATAATAATATATAATTTATTATTTTTAAATTTATGTAATCTGTTACAGCTATTAAAATTGTTTCTCAGTTGTAGACAGTTGTGTTTTTCTCTATATAATTTTATGTTTTCCAAATACCTTTTGAAAAAAGTGTAATGTTATAAATATCACTAGTTTTTATTGAAATTAAAATTGTATTTGTAAATAAGAATTTTGATTGAACAATCTATTCAAATTAAAATCAATTATTTTTACTTATATGGTTATTCTGTAGCTCATAAATTTTTCTTCTTAAAATGTTTTTGCTTGTATAATTTATCTCCACATTTGTCTGTTAATATCTTAATGTGTTTATCATATTTCTTTTTTATAATTCTTATCCACTTTACTTTTTTTTTAGTTACTCCGAACGTTAAAAGAAACCTTCTATTTGAGTTGAATGATTCAGAAGAAAAACTTGACTGTGATGAATCTTTTATATCCCAAACAGAAAAAAGAAAACTTAGTGATTTATCAGATGATGGTTTAGAATCAGGAAGCACAGGTAGTATGAAATAAAAATATCTTTTCTTTCTTAAAATAATAACTAATATTAAATTTCCCTTTAAGCCTTTTGCTTAGATACAGGCCATAAATACTTCCTCTGACTACTTTGTTTCAGTTATCAAATATGTTGCAATCTTTTGATTAAATTAAAGGAAATAGACCCCAATCTCAAATATGCTGAAAACTCAGGCAGGAGAATGAAGCATTTTCTAATGATAAGAATAATAATAATAAAAATGAAGTAAATACATTTACATGAATAAGTATAATGTAATGTTTCAAATCTAGAAATTTATTTACTACTGATTCTACTTGCCATTATTCAAGAATTTGATTAAAATAAGTTCTTGTTCTATATGAAAATAAAAATTTGATCTCTTCTTAATAACATTCCATTGTGCAAAAAGCCACTTAAAAAATTATAAGTCCTTTTTTTAATAATTTAATCATGACTCTTTTCTTTTTAAAAAAAGTTATTTTACCTTAATTTTCTCTTCTGTATGATTTTATAATGACAGTATTTAAGAGAACTTGAAATTATGTATATCCATGGAAGTGTGGATTTCTGCATTTTCTGAATCAAATTTTACCATTCTTTAGATTGATTAATTTTCTTTTTTATAATTATTCTGTAATATTTTTGAATTTTTAAGCACTTTTTAAATAATTTATTTTTCATTCTATTCAATTAATCATATTGATTTTATTCTTCAGTATTTATGTTTGGCATAATTCAATATTTGATAAAGAATATTTTTTTAAAAATTTGATTTCTTTTGTTCCAAACCTGTGGAATATCGGAAGAACTCAATTCAATATCATCATTATTTCTTTTATGTTAATTTTTGTTCATAATTATATAGGGAAAAGAAGATGTAATTTTAGTGAACCAGAAATAGATATTTCAAGTATTCCTTCAACATCAACTCAGCAACCATCTTATTCAAGATCATTTTTAAGTAGTTCAAAGGAAACACTTACCCTTACTCGTTCAGATGGAAGGAGAATTTATTTTTCATTGAATGATGAAGATGATGATTCTAATAAAGTATAACTCTTTTTGTATCATTTATTTTATTTTGATATATTGTGCTAGATTTATGTATAAATATGTTCTAAATATTTTTGTATCTTTTCTTTAATTGCAGATTGAAAGTTTTAGTCAGAAAACTAGCTGCTTACTTCAAATACCAATACATTTCCTTAAATTTCAATATTTTGCCATGGTATTTATGAATATTTTTATTCTTAAATTTAAAAGCAATTTCATCTCTATTGATTTTTATTATGTATTTTTATATGAGCAGTTATTAAATTAATATTTCTGATTTTATGTTGCCAATTTTATCTCCTTTGCCAATAAACTCTAAAGCATATGTCTTTTTATTTATTTTTCATGAATATTTGTTTTGTAAAGAAAAGGCAAGTCTATAGACTTTTTTATTTTTTGCATATTAAAAATAAGATTTATTACTTTGTGATGAAGTTTTTTGTTAAAATAAAATATGGGCCAAAATTATTCGGAATGTTATTCTTAACTAAATTCTTTTTAAAAAAATAAGTATGTGAAGAAATAAAAATCAAATTTTTGATAATTTCCAAATTTTAATATAAGTACTGCTACTTTATAAAATTATCATCATCATTCGAATTCCATTTACAAAGTAATATCAGAATTCAGTTGGTTTACCTTTTGAAGCTATAACTCGAAATTATATTCATCTTCTTAAAAATATAAAATAAAGATAATATTTGCCATTTAGAAGAAGAAATGTAACTATACATATTAAAGAGAAGTAGAAAAATAAAATTAGATGTTGTACTGCTAAAAATTATTTTAGATAAGTAACAAGAATAAGAATTATTTTAAATCAAGAAAGGGGAAATAGAAATCACCCTATTTTCTATCTGTTTCTCTTGTTCAAGCTAGTGATTTTATTCAAATAGATGATAAACATCTTATGCAAATTGTCTCATATAAATGGATGATTGAACATCAGATACATTCAGTTTAATCAAACTTTTTACACTTTAGAAGATAATTATTTTATACAAAAGTGATGCTCATGAAATAAATATTACAATGTTTGACTATCAGTTATTCAAATATCATATATTTTAATGTGTAACCAAATTACATGTTAGGATGTTATATAATTTAAAAAATAATTTCTCATTTATGAAATAATTTGGAAGAAAAAAAAGCTCAAAATATATATTTTTCCCCTTCTAAATTTTCAAAAGTGAATGCATAAAAGGTTAGGAGGTAATTAATGGCATTGCCGATTGATAGTGTAGGAAAGAAAATTCCTTTCCTATTTTCTTTTCAGTCATTGGAAGATAAGAAATGCTATTGCTTTTAGTTGCTTATGAGGTTACCTATTTTTATCTTCTACCTCAGTTATAAATCTTCCTTCATGCATGGAGTCATATAATATAAACAGAAGCATAACGTATATACATTCACTTTACTAGATTCATAATAAAACTAGGGAATCTATGACAAAATGACAAATTTGTTTCCTGTGGATAATGAAATCCCAATTACTTAAAACTGTAACCTCTACACTAATCCTATATGTAGATGGAAAATGTATTTCATGTTGAGAAATTGATAATTATTTTTGCTTACATTAAAGATAATTTGTACTTTTAATTTATTTCACATTGTGGTTTTATTTATTTTTGGTTGTTTATCTGTCTATTTTGGATTTTCAAAATTATATTTTTGTATGCAAAATAAGTTTTATGAATAATTTGCATTATATATACAAGGTGGCCAGAAATAAAACACCCCTACTCTGACCTCCATGGATATCGAACTACTCAGTGTAAAGGCTCAAAATTTTGTACACATACTATTCAAAATATGGGGAAACGGATTTCACGAAAAAAAAATTAGTTCCTGAAATCACCGATAGGTGGCGCTGCACAACTGGAACTATGATCAAAAGACACAAATAATAATAAAAATTAAAATGTTTATGCGGAATGGAATGCTTCCATGCTTCCTCTTTAATTTTTCTGCCCCTTATGGAAAATAAAAATAGTAAAGAAGCTAGAACTCCCGTTGTAACTGCAATTTCATACTGTAACCAGAAAAATTTGCATAAAGCATGGTTAGAAGCCATGTTCTGGGTATAAAAGAAGTTAAAAGGTGGGGAATGTCATTCTTATTAGTGATGGCTGTCACGCTGCCAGAACGCGCTTTGCTTGTGAAGTTGTTTTACGAGAATAAAGGAAATGCTCCAGCAGCACTTCGAGAGTTTCGCCGGCTTAAGGATTTGCGTAAGGGACCATTGCTTCCACAAGCTCTCAGGAGAATGATCGCTTGATTCGAGGAAACTGGACATCTTGGAGTTCAGCCTGGTCGAGGACGCAAACCGGTTCGTTCAGATGTCGTTGAAGATGTTGCCACCGGTATTGTTGAACAGTCAATGGATAATGTTTTAGGCTGCAGTAGTGCACGTGCAGTGTCACGACACTTGGGTGTTCCCTATAGCACAGTGTGGAACGTACTCAGAAAAATGGTGCATTGTTTCCCGTACAAAATCCGCCCTAATCAACAATTGCTGGCCACAGACAGGGAGATGCGACTGACCTTTGCATTGACATTTCTTGCTAGAGTTGAAGTGGATGCATCGTGGCCGTGGCAGATTCTGTGGAGCGATGAGGCCCATTTCCACCTCAGTGGAACAGTGAACACCCATAACTGTCGCATATGGGACACGACAAACCCCCGTACCTTCCAAGAGATTCCATTCCACTCACCGAAAGTTACAGTCTGGTGTGGATTCACAGCCACATTCATCCTTGGACCGTTCTTTTTCGAAGAGGTTACTTCCAATGGCCTTGAGACATGTACCGTGACGGCCAACAGGTACAAAAGGATGCTCGAAACATTTGTTGTACCCCATTTGCAGCAGCGCCAATGCCTTGACACCATTACTTTTATGCAAGATGGAGCACCTCCACACATTGGACTCCCTGTGCAACAGTTTCTTCGCCAACATTTCACCACTGACAGAATAATCAGTCGCGCGTTTCCGACAACTTGGCCATCTCGTTCACCGGATCTTAATCCGTGTGATTTTTGGCTTTGGGGACACTTAAAAAACCTTGTTTATCGAGAACGTCTGATAACCTTGGCAGATTTGAAAGAGAGTATCAGTCTGCATGTGAGAAGCATCTCAGATGACCAGTTACGATCCGCAGTTGAACAAGCTGTCCACAGACTTCACATTTTACATCTTCAGGAAGGGAACCATATTGAGCAGCATTCCCTGCATCGATAACGTCCTTGTTTCATGTATGCTTGGTACTTTCAAATAAAATGTGTTTAAAACGTGTTTTTGTGTCTTTTCAGCATACGTCCAGTGGTACAGCGCCACCTATCGGTGATTTCTGGAACTAAATTTTTTTTTCGTGAAATCCGTTTCCCCATTTTTTGAATAGTATGTCCACAAATTTTCAAGCCTTTACACTGAGTAGTTCGATATCCAGGGAGGTCAGAGTAGGGGTGTTTTATTTCTGGCCACCCGGTATTTTATGGCACTATATATATATATATATATATATATATATATAATAAAAAATAAAATAATTCATGGCAGCAAAAGTTTATATGCATTCTATGCTTTTTTTTGTGTTTTTTAAATTGAAATTAGAACATATCACAGTAAAACATAAAAATGTAATATTATTGAAATTATTTTCATTAGGAAGAGAAAGCATTGAAAGAGCAAGAAGAGACGCTAGTGGAGAATGATTGTGTAATGCTTGACGAGAATAAAGAAAATATCCCTGAGCATTCATTATGGGTTGAAAAATATCGTCCCTTATCATATATGCATCTCTTAAGTGAAGAGGTATTTTTAATATTTGTATTTGCAATACCAAATGAATTTGTATATTTTTAATGCTGATATGTTATTGCTGCTATGTATTTCTTCTTATTTTATTTTCCATTTTGTGATGCTATCAAGATAGATTATAAGTTCTCTCTTTTGTTTAAAATATATTTGACAATAAGGCTTATTTGAAGCAATTTCATTCCATTTTCAAACTACGATATGCCTCATTTTTATGTTAAGAGAATTTTATTTCCTCACCTTTCTTGCCAAAAAAAAAAAAAAAAAAAGTGATGTGTGTAATTGGAACAATTGTGTTTTATTTATTTATGTGTTTTCTTTTAGGGCATCAATCGCACTCTTTTACAGTGGTTAAAATTATGGGATAAAGTTGTGTTTGGAAGAGAAAAGAAACCCAAGAAAAAAGTAGCAGAGCCGAAGAAACCTAACAAATATCAGAAAACTTGGGGTGAATTAATTGAAGTATGAATTTTTTTTAAAAAAAGAAATTTGTCTACATCTTTTTTTAGATATTCTTATAAGGCTTAATGTTTTTTTAAATGTAAGTACGAGTCAAATAAAAAACATTGTTAAGAATTGTTCTTTTCCGATAGAGGGTGCTGCTCCACCTTCATAATAAACTTGAGTTTTATAATGTATAATCAAGTATGTGTGTGAGCGTCGAATAAAATTGCTAATTTTAATTGATATTTTCTCTTGGTGAGTTTATGTTTGACTTAATTGAACATTATAAACAATATGAAGTTGTTCAGAATTTTTATTGAGCCATTTTTTAACTTCTAATATGGTTTTGGCTGTTTAAAGGAGTTCTGTTCAGACTTTATCACAACAGCCTTTAGTTTAATGAGACAACAACTTAAATTCAATATTAAGTTCCATGTTTAGAATACAATCCCTCCCCCGCCCCCCCCCCAAAAAAGAATTTTTAAATTGATATCCATTTCTTTACTCATTCTAAATACATTTAAAACAATGACACAATTTTGAAAAGATAAATTTTTCACAAATGGAATGAGGGTTTTTTTTTTTTTTTAAGAATATACATTAAAAAGAAGTAAAAAAAATAATGAAATTATAATTTTAAGAATATGAAAATAGAGATGAATGAATTTTCTGCAGATATTTGCTATAAATTTTTTTCCCTCTTTTAATAATTTCATTAGATTGCAAAAAAAAAAAAAAAAAAAAGAATAAATATTTGATTGGTATTTTCTTAGTTGTCAATTTTAACTTCTTTGAAATTTATAATGAAATTTGAAAATTGTTTATGATCTTGATTATAAAATTGCTTCTGAATTTTTTTCAAAAATTGAACTGTCATTGATTAATTTTAAACTTCAGATTATTTTTTAAATTCTTTGGACTCTTTTTTTTATTCATAATATTATGCATACAACATAGCATGATGTAAGTAAAATAAATTAACTTTAATGTCTTTGCTTACTATTTTGCTGCATTCCAATTATTTACTTAAGCTGATTATTTTTTTTGAATTTAAGCATATTGTAATAATATGCGGCCTTTTAAGTCACCATACCTTTTTTTTGATCTATTGTTGTCTTTTATTTATTTCTCTTCCGTTGTATTATTTCTATGAAATTTTGATTTGTATAAATGCAGAATTAATCCTTATATCACATATGAAAAATTGCACGCTTCTTGAATTGAAGATAATAATAATTATAACAATATATATATATTCTAATAATGTAAGTACAGAAAATTGGATAATCTAATTTTCTGTACTATGAATTTTTTGAAATATGGCAATATTTAATTGTTTCTATTTTTAAATATTTTATTAGGATTTAGACGAACATGGAAGACCCTATCATAAGGTAGATATATTATTTTTATTGATTTTTAAAAAATATTATGTATTGTTTTTAAAACTACTTTATAAAACTTGGATGTAATTTTCTGCAGGTAGCATTTTTATGTGGTCCACCTGGTTTAGGAAAGACTACATTAGCCACAATAATTGCCAGACATGCTGGTTATAATGTTGTTGAAATAAATGCAAGGTATGTTAATATTTTTCGATTTTTTTTTCAAATATTATATATTGCTATTTATATGTATTATAAAACAAATGTTTTTCAGTGATGATCGTAATCCCGAAGCATTCAGAACAGCTTTGGAAGCTGCTACTCAAATGAAATCTGTCTTACAACAAGATCATCGTCCTAATTGTTTAATATTGGATGAAATTGATGGAGCTCCTGCTGTGTGTAAATTATTTTTCCTTTTGCATTTTATTAATTCATTTCCTCTCTCTCTCTCTCTATGTATATATATATATAGTAATTTTTTGTCATTTCTTAATGGGAATTTCCCTAAAAATATTTGAATAGTTTTGCAATAAATGCAAAAAAAGAAAAAAACAACAACCCACATTTGATATCATTCCAAGATTGATTCTAAATTGCATTCGCTTTGAAATGTTTCACACATGATTATGAATCTCATTGTGGTATGGTTAACTATAAAAAGTGCCAGATCTTTGGGTATACTATTATAACTTTAAAATAGGTAATATTTTTAATTAGAAATGTAACATTGCATTCCTAATCGCTTGCTAACATAAAAGAGTTATAAAACATATATTCCTAATTCAGATTACCGAAGAGGCTTATAAAACACATTGAGAAGACATGATGAATTTGAGATTGCAAATATTATAATAATTTTTGTTTGCTGAGTTTATTGCATAAATATATGATAAATTATTTTTCAACTTATCACAATCTAATGTTTCTAAATTCTTTCTGCTTTCTACTTCATTTGATACTGAAAATTAATAATGATACTAATAAAATAATAATAATTGCAAAAACTATTTATTTTATTAATTTTTTAATAGAAATCCAGGTATTGGCTATTGTACTATCAATAAATATTATTGTTAATATATTTTTTTACTTTTGTTTGAAAGAGTTAGAATAGCTGTTATCAGGATTCTACTTTTGCTTAAATTTAACTAGAAACACTCACATTTTTAAAGAAGTAATAATAATATAACAAAATTTATAATCTTGTGCATAGAAATCTTTAATTTTCATATTCATATTTTTCATTACCAAAGGTAATATAAAAGTTATTTTAGTTTGTATCAAGGGCTTGAATTTGAACCTTGTTAATTTTCTACAGAATATATATTTGACAAACTTTAAGCACATTAAAGTATTAATTAATCCGATACATTTAGAATAAAAAAGGATAGTTTGCTTATTTCAGATTATTATCTCTGCTTGTAGATAAATGTTATTAATCGACTACAGAATATATATTTGACAAACTATATGCACATTAAAATATGAATTAATCTGGATACATTTAGAATGAAAAAGTATAGTTAGCTTATTTCAGATTATTATCTCTGCTTGTAGATAAATGTTGAAAATTCAAGTTTATGTTTTTAAATTTCTAAATAGTTTTTGTTTTATATTAAATAGAATGGCTTTTTCAAATATTTGATCATTAATTTTTTTTATTGAATTGTTTAGTGTTTTAAATATTTTCTCTTTATTCTGGAAGTATTTACATTCCTCCTTTCATTTTTTTTTCTAAATATGTTTTTAAAAAAATTTATTTTAAGATAAATGATCTTTTATTTTAAGATAAATGATATACCACTTATGTTTTTTTGTGCATTTTGATATCATGGATAAATGTTAATATGTATATCAAGTTATCTTTGAAAGTTTCTTATTGTTTTAGTCAAGAATTTATTTATTTATTATTTTTTTTTTTGTTACTACAGGCATCTATTAATGTTTTGATTTCTTTCATCAAATCTGCTGGCGTTCCAAAAGGTCAAAAACGTAAGAAAGGAGATATTCCTCTACTTACAAGACCAATTATTTGTATTTGTAATGATCAGTAAGTCCTCTTTTGCATATTATATAACATTTTTTGGTACTTATTTTTTTACAATACAAAGGATTTTTAAATGAACTAACCAGAACTCTTGCTGAAATTCTGTGATATATTGTTTTGGTTTTAAATATTAATTAATTAATTGATATTATATTTGTTTGTAATCAATAATATAAACAGACATAATAGTAAAATTAAGAACTAGATTAAAAAGGGGGCAAGGAATGAAGAAGTGATCAATGGATTTGACGAAATGTATTCATGGATTGTGTTTGAAATTAAAAGTCTTTAATAATGTTTATCTTTGCAGGAAAAAAATATTTTTTTAATGTTTTTATTTTCTATTTAATGTGTAAAAAATAGTATAATAAATAATAAAATGAGATAAAGAAATGTCCACGAACTCTAAGTTACGACAATTTTAACAGTTTTCAATTGCTGAGATTATTAAATAGAAGTTAACATTTTTGGTTGCTAGATAAAAGAATTTGTCAAAGCTGTTTGAATTATTTCCTTTGTATTATTTGGTTTCCTTACCTATATATTTATGCATTTACTATCATATTATTCCTTCTTCAGAGCTTCATTATTAATATGGCACTGCTGAAATTGTAATAAAAATTCAGAGGAAAATAATTTGAATTAAATAACATTGTGTCTTGCATTATTTAAAAGAACAGATATGTGGTGCCACTACCATTGTTTGTCAAATGTTATTTAATATTGTCATAGTTTTTAATTTTAAAATAAATAAAGTTTTTAAACAGACACCAAGCTCATTGCAGTTTCACTGTATAATGAATTAAAAAAAAAAATGCATTATTATAAATGATATTGGATTTAAGAAAAAAATTGAATTTCTAGAGAAATGAATATTGAATTTTGCTTTGTGAAATCATATCTTGATATACTCTCATTGTTGTAGAAAAAAATTTCATCTGTTATGATGTGTAAGATAAATTTGGAGATTAAGAACCTCAAGTTCAAAAATTCCATGATACATCCCTCAAATTTGCAATGTAATGACAAAAATTCATTACTAGATATCAGTTTGCTCTTGTAAGCTCTGTACCTAAACTCATCTCAGCTCAGTTTAGACAGAAACTATGTGATGTTACTGATGAACCCTGAACAAGGAGAAGCTATAAATATAAATCTAATAGTTAAATTATACACTGAAGTGACAAAACTCATGGGATGACTGTTAATATTGTGTCGGTCCTCCTTTTGCCCGACGAAGTGCAACAACTCGACGTGTCATGGAGTTCACAAGTCATTGGAAGTCCTCTGCAGGAATATTGAGCCATGCTGTCTGTATAGACGTCCATAATTGTGAAAGTGTGGATGGTGCAGGAGTTTGGGCACGAACGGACCTTTCGATGATGTCCCATAAATGCTCGATGGGATTCATATCGGGCGATCTAGGTGGCCAGATCATGCACTGGAATTGTTCAGAATGTTCTTCAAACCAATTGCGAACAGTTCTGGCCCGGTGACAAGGCGCATTGTCATCCATAAAAATCCCATCGTTGTGTAGGTACGTGAAGTCCATGAATGGCTGCAAGTGATCTGCAAGCAGCTGAACATAACCATTTCCAGTCAATGATCGGTTCAGTTGCACCAGAGGACCGAGTCCATGCCATGTCAAAACAGCCCACACCATTATGCAGCCACCACCAGCTTGAACAGTGCATTGCTGATAGTTTGGGTCGTGGGGTCTGCGCCACACTCGAACTCTACCATCAACTCGTAACAACTGAAATCGTGACTCATCTGACCACACCACGGTTTTCGTGAGCATAGGGACCAGTCGATATGCTCACGAGCCCAGGAGAGTTTCTGCAGGCGATGTTGTGCTGTCAGTAAAGGCACTCGAGTCGGTCTTCTGCTGTCATAGCCCAAGGAAGACAAATTTCGCCGCACAGTCCTATCGGACACGTCCCACATTGATTCCTGCAGTTATTTGACGAAGTGTTGCGTGTCTATTAACATGTACCATTCTACACAGACGTCGGCGGTCTCGGTCGTTAAGTGCAGGTGGTCGCCCACTGCGCTGTCCATGATGGGATGTGATGTCTGAAATTTCATACTCTCGGAACACTCTTGATAGTGTGGATCTCGGAATGTTGAATTCACTAATGATATCCGCAATGGAATGACCCATGCGTCTAGCTCCAACTAACATTCCACGTTCAAAGTCTGTTAATTCTCGTCGTGCCGTCATAAATCACGAAAAACATGTTCACATGAATAACTTGAACACAAATGAAAGCTCTGGAAAACGAACTGTGCATTTATACTTTTTCGCTGAGATACTACTGCCATCTGTATCTTTGCATATTGCTATCCCATGACTTTTGTCACTTCAGTGTATAAAAAATAAATATAAATCTAATGGTTGCACTGAATAAAATAAAGGAAGAGGAGCAAAAGTAGACTTCTCTGATGAAATAGACTTAACATTCTCTTTCAAACTGCACTACTGTTGAGTTTTAGTAATTCTGAATTTTAAAAATGTTGAATAAGATTTTTCTTCTTCTGCAATCATAATATGTGTTAAGTGCAAGTTTATAGACAAATTTTTAACTAGCTTATAAAGAAGTCTTGTAAAGTAATCAAAAATATAAAAATACAGATATTTGCTACAATAATTGATTTATTACTATAGAATAAGTAAAATGTTTTTATATATTGTTTCCAAGGCCAGTCGTGATTAATTATTTAAGAATTAAATATTTTTTTGAGAAATTACGTTATTTTATACAAATGAAATTATCCTGATTATTAATTTTAGTTCAAATGTTTATTTTTAGGTACAGTGCTGCTTTGAAACCACTTAGACAGTTAGCATTAGTTTTAAACTTTCCTTCTACAGCCACATCTCGTCTAGCTTCTCGATTACAAGAGGTATTTTCCTTATTTTTTTTATTTTATTTGTTTAATGAGTCTGGTCTGTGTTTTTGCTGACTAATTTTTCCCATCTTCTTTTACAATCCAGATATCTTCAAAAGAAGGTTTGCATGTAGATATGGCTGCTTTGACTCTACTTTGTGAAAAAACCTGTAATGATGTTCGATCATGTTTGTCAACTTTGCAGGTAAAAATATCAAATTAGGTCATTCATTTATATTCAAATTCAATAAATGAAATTTGAATTCGGATTTTTCAATGCCTCTAATTTATTTTTGTTGCATAAAAAATTGATGATGTAGAAATTAATGGAATATTAAAGACTAAGATTGAAGAGAAAAAATTTTGTTTATTGATTGGTAGAATTTTAATTTTCTTTTTATTTTAAGGAAAATATTTTTATTTTTAGCTGAAATTTTATTATTTGAATGTGCTTCATTAAATTGTATGTGATTATTATGATATTGAATGTTTAAATTTCACCTTAAAAGCCATTATTAAAGAAAGTTTTATTTACTATCTTACTTTTTTTATACTTTATAAGCACTTTATATTTTAAAAAGTTATGTCATTGTTTGGAAGGAATAATAATAAAAAAAAATATCTAAGGGCCTTTGTTAAAATAAATTACTGCTAGCAAATAATTATTGTATTATAGATATTACTATTCATGAATTATATTGCAATATGAAGCTAAATTATTTGTTTTTATCAGCAATATTTTTATTGGTATTTTTTATCATATCAAGATTAAACTTAATTAAATATTACCTTAATTAAAGCCATTTAATGTTTTTAACTTTATATTGTGTAGTTACAGAAAATTTATGCATTTTTCTTAAATTTGTTTAAAGACTTATTAAATTTTCTTTTCAGTTTCTTCATAGAAGCAAAAAGGAACTAAAGTTATCTGACCTAGAGGGTTTACAAATTGGTCAAAAGGATATGCAGAAAAGTCTTTTTGCAGTATGGCAAGATGTATTTTATTATAAAGAAAAGAAGTCGTAAGCTCTTTTCATCGCCACTGTTATCTTAGATTTTCTCAGTACCAAGAAAGAACTTTTCATTATTAGTTTAATGTTTTTAATTGCAGGTTTCCAAGTGTGTTGAGTGTATTGCAAGCATTTGGAGATTATGAAAAAGTTTATATTGGGTTATTTGAAAATTATCTAAATATTAAATTTAAGCACAGGAACTTAGATTCAGTAAGTAATTATTTTACTTTTACTACTACATGCAATTTCTTATAGTATGAAAAAAAATTAGGTTTTTAAGTGAGATAATTAATTACATACGTACATATATATGTGTGTGTGCTTTAGATCTTACATTACCTAATGTACATTAATTAACTTTTAGTTTTGGTTTTAAAATTGTTCAAATTGATTCTTATAAATAATTGCAAACAATTAAGAAAACAAAACACACACACTCAAAAAAAAAACATGATTATTATTGAAAGTATGATTGTAAACAAAAGTTAATTTTTGAAAAATATTTTTTTTTGCTTTTCCTAGTGTTATTATAATTTTAAATTTTAATGAGTCACAGTCCTTGAAGATTTGTTATTGAATATTTTATTTCAATACTTATTTTAGGTTTGGATGGGTTCTGAATGGCTCTGTTTTGTTGATATAATACAGCAACAAATTGCTCACCAGCAGCTTTTCTTTTTATTACCATATCTTCCATATCCAGCTGTAGCTTTTCATGTACTTTTTGCATCTAATTCATATCCTCGTATGTCTTATCCAACTGCATTTTATGAAGTAAGTATTTAGAATAATCCATAAAAGTATTATCAAATCAATATAATAAATTGTGCAAATTAAATTTTTTTATTTACATCAACCATTTGAAAAGTCATTGTTTTCTATTAGTTTGACAAGTAAAAATTTCAGTTTTTCTCTATCTTGAAACATTGTTTACACATTATATAAAAAGTTTAAAACAGTTTCTGATTAATTATGATTAAACATCTTCTAATTTAAATTTTCTGTTCATAAATGGCTAATATGGATTTATGGAATGTAATTAGAAAAATTTGAAATTATTTTTAGTTTTCTTTATTTGTGCCTAAATTTATTTGGCAAATTAAGAACTAATAAGGAAATTATTACAGTTTTAAAATTACTAATCACTGTTTATGCTTTGATTTATTTATTTAGGAAATATGCATGTTTAATCATTTTTAATCATAAGTTACATCCAATATGTTGTTTTGAAGAGCTGCATTATTGTTACGAATTAATTTTAAATTTAGATTTTCTATTATATTTAAAATTATTTTCAATATCTGATTACCTTATATAAATTTCTATTTTTCAAAAATAGATTTTTTTCACTTTTATAGAATTATCAATTGAAAGCAATATAGTGGGACTAATTTGCTTGTTATCATTTTAATGTCAATTTTCAGTTGTTGGTTTCTATAAAAAAAAGGCTTATAGATATTATTTTAATAATTTATGTATAATGTTTGCAAATGAACTGTTGTTTCTTGTTTTGGATTTGAATCCCCCCTTTGAAGTCTCCCTCAGATGTACTTTTGTTTCTTGTTAATGAAAACATACGTGCATGATGAAAAATTCTAAAATATTATATTTTAAATTTCCAGTTTTCATATAATTACAATGAGTGAATAAATAACAGGCAATTTATACACTTTAATGTAAACAGGAAGTTTGGCCTTCTAATTAAAACACTTGAAATAAATTCTTATATTTAATTTAAAATGAATATGTTTTACAACATCATGACATTCTTTGAATTTTCTATCAGTTTTTATTTATATTTTTGATGTATCTGCTTTATTACTTTTTACATATATTTTATTCAAATAATATTTATCTGAAATTTGTTTGGGTGTTTTTTAAAATTTGTTTTATTTTCTAATATTTTATTGTTGCTGTTTTCAGAATCGAGCAAAAGTATCTCAGTTGAATAACACCTTAACAAGCTTAATCAAAGACATAACATCATCTTTGAAAACATTTCTGAATTCTGCCATTTTATTGACAGATGTATTCCCTTTTCTAGTTGAAATTATCAAACCTAATTTAAGACCTGTAAGTATAAGAATATTTTTTCCTTATAAATAAATGTTTTTTAATTTGTATTTAAAAAAGCAATAACATAACTTAAATGCATGTCACTTGGAATTGAATGAATTTAATTGTATTTTTCACATTCTTATTTAAATTGTCTTTGTATCTTTAGGTTAATACACAGTTGTACAGTGAACGAGAAAAAAATGAGCTAAGACGGGTGATTGAATTGATGTTAGCATTCAATCTTAACTATCGTCAAGAAAGATCATTAGAAGGAACATACAATTATGTTTTAGATCCGTTAGTATCTTTTTTAAAAAACTTTCAGTTATTATTTTTTATCTATTCTGAATCTAGAACTTTCCATAAACTGCAAATTATGTTAAAATAATTTATTTTGAAGTTATTCTCCAAAAAAATCTGCAGCAAAATTAAATGTTTATTGTAATATGTTTTTAGCTCTTAGATTATAACTTAAAAACAGACGTTTTGAGTAAATATTTTCATTCTAATAATTTTTCGGTTACCTCAAATATAATATTTCATTTGATATCTAAAATTGGTTTAGGCATTATATTTAATTCGTTTTTATGCCTCTTTCATATTTTTCATATAGTGTTTTTTTTTATAGACACATTTATTTCTAGACCAGAATAATGTTTATTATTTTGGGTAGAGTGGTCAAAACTCGCTTCTGCACCATAAAAACCCTGTCAGTCCATCTAGAATTTAAACAGAGATTGATATCTCTGTTTAAATTTTAGGTGGTTGGCATTTTTATTTTATCTCTTCTTTTTTTTTTCTCCTTAAAAAAATTATACTTTTTTAAATCTGTACTTTAATTGTTTATTAATTTTTACAATTGTATTTCTGTTAGATTGAATATTTGTACTTCTTTTAAGTTTTAGCTGAAAAGAGTGTATTTTATAAACAGAATTAAATTCTATTACCTTAAATTTGTTTATATTCTATTTATTTTCTTTTTATATTCTAATATGTTTTCCTGCTTTTTTTTGATATTTTTATGACTGTACCTTTAAAGTATTTCTTGAATCTTCTTTCCAGAAACATCGAAGAACTGATTAGATTTAGTGACATAAAAGCAAAAAACCTTTTAACTTATTCAGCAAAGCAGATGATTGCAAGAGAGGTAACAAATTACTTTTGTTTGTTCTAATATTTAGTGGTTATTCTTTACGCTTTTAGTTCATTTTTTTTTTTTCTGTTTGTAGGTGGAAATGGAGCAAATGAGGAAAGGAGATTCTGCTTCTGATGAAAAAGCAAAAAATGTATCAAAAGAAAAAGTTTCCGTTATAAATAAACCCGAGCCCAAAATATTTCAGAGGAAGGAAATTTCAGATAGGGTAATATTTGTTTTGAAAATGTTTCTTAGAGTAGTATTAGAATTGTAGTTAGTATAGTTATAGTTAAAAATTATCAAATGGGCATTGAATTATTTTCTTTTTTTTAAAGCCTGTTTTGGATTTCTTTGGGAGGCAAGTTATTCCAACTGCAAAAGAAGACTCTGAAAGTAAGATATGATCAAATAATTTTGCATTGATATCTATATAAGTTATTAATATTATGATACGTATGCATTGTTACTAACAATTTATTTTGATTTGAAATGCATTTTTATCTTTATCAGTGAAATTCACTAAGTTAACTTTTGTATAAAGGTATCAGTTTATTTTGTAGAGCATAAAATTTGGTATGTCTGTTAAATTGGCAGTTTGCAATGCTTATTATAATTTTATAAAATAATAGGGATTGAGATTATTTGATTTAACTGAGGATTTCTTGTTTAATTTTTAAGGATATAAAGATGATTTGACAAAGAAGATATTATTTAAATAAAAAATTAAGGTTTGAAACATACCCTTATAGTGTAAACGGGTTAATTTATTTGCAAGCTATTGCAATTTTTTTATTTAGACAATTGACTTTTTTTGATAATTTAGCCCTTAATATGGCATTGTTAAAAATATTTTCTTCAGTAATTGCTGAAGAGAAACATAATGGAATGAGAGGGAAAATATTTTACCACCATCTCATACTATGTTTTAAAAAATTAAGCATTGTAATCAATTATATTCAAGCTGACAGATTTTAGAAAATATGGAATGAATGTTTTAAATTATGCTTGCTTTGTGAGGAAATGTAGATTAAATAAGAAAACAGCTTATATTTATCAGAATTCAATTGTTAATTGTAAATCTATTATAGTACTTGCTTATTTTTATGCCCCCTAATTTTTTTTAAATGTCAATTATCTTGACATTTTAAGTACAATGGAACGTTACAACCTTGGCTTAATATGAAATTTTCCAACATGAGGTCTGTAAAAATAAACAGATGCATCTATTAGAGACGTATATTTCTAATTGGAAAATTGTGGAATAATGCTTATTTGAGCCAATATTAATTTTTCCCATCTGTAAGTATATGTACCTATGTAATTTTTCTTTGCATTCACAATAAGCCAGTAAAATATGCTGGGAAAATGAAAAGCAGACGGGTAATGTAGATGTTACAAATTTCTCTTGTTTCAGGCTTGTATTTTTGTGTATTTTAAAGTTATAAGAGGAACTTCTTTAAGTTGTCCAATTTTTTAAGTTGCTTTGTTACTGAAAACTCTACTCTGTTCAAATATATTATTTATAAATAGAACAAAATCATATTCAGGAATTTATTCAGATTAATTCAGTTCATAATTAAATTATTACTTTCAATTAATAATGAACTTTCTTTTCGTGTTATTTATGCTAAATGATTGTAATTAGAAGATTAGTGCATGACTTATTATAAAATAGAAGTAAATAGCTTATTCTGATCAAAAATTTAAAGGTTGATTTTTTTGCTACTTTGAACCCTTTCATAAGTTCTTTAATTTAATGAAAATATTCAAATAAATACTATGGTATATTTATTGAAGATAAAGGCTCTGATATTTTCATTTTCAATATCTTCAATTGCTTATGATAATCCATGTTAAAAAATTGAAAATACATATTTCAAAATGTATAGATATTGAAAGTAATTTAAATTGTGATAAGTATATTTTATTATTAATTTTTTATATATATTTTTATAATCTTGTATTTTGGTTTTTAATTTTTATTCCATGATCAATTTCTCAGGATCTTCTCTATAATATTTTTATAATCTGTAATTTTCAAACTTCTTATTATATTTAAAAGACATAAGGTTTTAATGACGAATCATTTTATATTTCCTTCTAAAAATTTCATATAAAATAAAATTATCTATTAAAATAATGTGTTTTTTAATATATTTCATTTTATAGTTGAGTATTTTCCATTTAATTACAAAAATTATTTATTTATTAATTTTTCTAATATTTATAATATTACATAAATGAAATTTAACAATTTGAATGTTATAATTTTCAGGCAAGAAAGATCCAAGAGATGAAGAAGTTTGGTTTCACTTTAAAGAAGGGTATAGTAATGCTGTGCGGAAAACAGTTTATATAAAAAATTTGTTATAACAGTTGCTTTTGCACTTGTTATTTTTTATATGACTATTTATATAAACATATTTTATATAGAACCATCATTGGTTTCACTGATTTTAGTTTACTTTCAAAGTAAATATGTATTTTTTTTCAATGTTTAAGAATTAAAATGTTTATTTATTATTTCTCTTAGAAAAGTTTCATTTTCTTTTTTTTTTCAAATTAGAAATTGTTTTTTTCATTCATTTATATTATTTTAGTAATAATAAAACTACTATATATTATACTACTAAATTATATTTTATAAAATTAAGTGTTCTGTAAATTATTTATATATTTGAGACCATATATATATATTAGCAAATGGAACTTTGAAAAATTTTGTATAAACTACAAAATGCATTTTGAAATTCTTTTATTGTAATCTCTATTGTCAGTGCAACTGATAAAATAATTTTTAACTTACACAACTGCATCACGAAGGCAAATAATTTTCTCTAAAAGTGTCCAGTGTTTCAATCTCTCTGATAAAATGTATTTATAATTGTGCCCTGGGTGCTTTCAGTACATAGGAAGAGTATAGCATCTCAGACACTTATTTCTTCTTTTTGGGGGACTACAAACAAAATAAATAAATGTGTTAAATAATAATGCATATTAAATGATTAAGTAAATAACATATCACGGAAAATTTGTTGAAATTTACAAAGAACATACCATAATCATGGCTCATTGACTAGTTTTTAGAATTAGACAGATACTTCCAGTTGAAAAAATATATATTCTTAGTGAACTCACAAATTTCCTTTTATATGTGAATCAATACATGCACTATTGAAAAATTTATGGAATTATTTATATTGCAGTCCACTGTTGTTTTATTAGTCATATTCAGTAAATTATTTTTAATACATATTAGCAACCAAACCTGGCTGTTTTATGAAGTTTGAATTTATTTTGGTTTATGGTAGAGAAAGATTTATCGTTAAAAAGTTATAATTTAAATGAAAAAAATATGGAGCTTGAAATATACGATGCTTAAAGCTCCATGCTTTAGTTCATTTCATTTAATCTGTAAGAAATGTGGAACATTAACTAATTTTAATGTTTTATGAAATATGATTAATAGAAATGGGACAAGTGGATAAAAATTTAGATTCTATAACCTTTCAGTTGCACATATAATGACTTTTTAAAAAAAATGTATCTTTTCAAACAGAAATATATGCCTTTTTCTGACACTTATGAAATAACACAATGCTTTAAAGTTTGACTATTGGTCTGTGATTAGAGTGAACCTGTGTATCTAAAAATAGAAATATAATGCCATATTATAAGAACAAATATTCATGAAAAGTTTTTATAAGTTTTAATATTGTTACCTTGAAAATAGTACAATAACACAGCCTATTAAAAAAAGTATATGTTTAATAGTATTATATACATTGAAAATCAAAAAGCGTATTTTAAGATACTATTAATAAAGATATAATTTTAGATCAGTTGACAGTGATGAACCAAAATCATACATACTTTTCAATATGATGAACCAAAATCATACATAAGGACCCTCATACATACTTTTCGTTTGTATTTGGTAAAAAGGCATCATTTTATTACAAAAACTCTTCTACAGCACATTTATATCATTTTGTGTTGTCCCAAATTCATATCTTAAAAGATGTTTTAGAATGAAATTTTATTGTTCAAAGTAAGTTGTATAATTTCTATAGCTGCTATAATACTGTATTTTTACACTATAAAGTTCACCAAAAACTATACATTTTTATAAATTGGCGGAGCAATTTCGATTATTAAAATATATAAACTTTTTATATACTATTGTATCCTTAACTCTCTCATTTTTAATCTGGCCGTGTAAGCTCCTTACTAATTGGCCATTTTTAGATGGCATTTTTTTTTCTTTCAAATATGCAAAGCAAAAACATTCTTAGTGATAATTGCTTCATTGAATTGCACACTTTCACTAATTATCAGAAGCAAAAACCAGTCCCTTAACTTTCCTGATTAGGTGGAGCATGACTGATGAGAAGTTCATGACCACTTGTCTTAACATGGATCTTAGTAGGACTGGGCTAGTAGTGAAAGGGCTAAGTGATGATTTAAGAAACAATTTATTGCAAAAATTCATGTATGCCACATTGCTTTGAATAATCCAATCTTACCATAAGCAGATAAAATTAGAAATAAAAGTTATTTACACCCAAGCAATTTTTTTTAATTCAATCCTCCCTACTGGTATAAAGTTTTGAGAATGCACTATGATTTTCTAAAATTATGATTATAAATTTGTAATCACGCTGATACTGAAAGCTGTAAATCTTTAGTTAAAAAATGTTTTTAATTTTATTCAGATATATAAAATTACATGCATATATTTTAAGTAGGCCATACAATTTTCAATAGTTATTAAGTTGCAACTACTCATTAACCCCCCCCCCCCCAAAAAAAAAACTAATAGATTTTAGATTCTGCATTTTCTTCTACAGCATTGCTAAACAAGCCAGCAATTTTTGAAAGTGTATTCTATTAAAAAAATCTCTTATTCATACAAGATGATTTGAATTAAATAAATGATTAATTAAATTAAAATAAATAAATGAGAATTTTTTATTTACAACTCCTTTCTGTGTGAAGGTAACTCATAAATTTGAAGAATGTATTCCGAAATTTTAAAAGCAAGCTATATTAAAACTAAAAAAAGTACTAATTAAAAAAAAGATTTCCAGTTTTACAAATTTCAAATTTTATATCATTTTTATATTTGAATTGGTCTTATTGTATTCAAGCACTTTGTGAGCAAAAGCATTTACTCATTTATTTGTATTAAACCGAATTCATGTAAAAAAAAAAAAAAAAGTCATGCTGATTGACAGTTGTTTTCTGTCCTTCATAACTGGCATTTAAGTATTTTTAAAAACAAGACGATTTCCCCTTCAGAATTTTTATTTGTAAATATTTCTAGTTCACAGAATAATCAATTCGAATATTAAAAGAACATAATATGAAGTAGAATGAATGCATTTATATTGCAAGTTTTTATTTACAATAAATAAATGTTAATTGTTTGATATTATGCAGGATTATTTATAATTAGAATCTTGAAAATGTGGAAATATTTTATTTATTATTTTTTATTTGAGGATAACTTTAAAAGAAAAATAACTATAACTAACAATAAGTTTATATATAATCATGCTTTAGATATCTTTAAAAAATATGAATATATAATTTTTAGAGGATCTAAATACAGTGAATATTTTTGTTGATAGATTCTATCCATGTAGTGTTATCATCACATTGCAGATGTAACAGAATATGCAAACAATCTGTCACTTTTATTACATATATGCTACCCAACTAACATCTTAACATTCTTGTCTTAACATTCAGTTTACAAAATTTTTTCAGAAATGAAAAACAAGCAAAAATGTATTATTTAACTTTTGACTCTTTATATATATATATATATAAATCTCGTGTGGAACTTTTTTTTTTTAAATTTTCACTTTAACAATCCTTAATTTTTTAAACCATAGCTTTAAATATTTAAATGGAAGACATATACTATATATTGTATTCTTTCGAATGCAACTGTTTTTTAAATACACTAGTGTGTACATGAACTAAATTATAAAAATAAGGAAAAATTTATTTAGTAAGTTATTTAAGTAACTAAATGAATGAAAAATTTGAAAAGTCTCAATACAATTTAGATAGGATTAGACTGAATGTTTGAAAAGCACAAATGATGCTGATGTAAGAAAATGATTTTAAGCAAACTACTTAAATTTTGAGAACAGTTTTTATAAACAAAAATTAATTAAATTTCTACTATAAATAGTCATGAAAGAAAAAGTGCTCTGATAAATTAACGATCGTTTCAAACGTCAAATTCAGATGAAAGCGAAGGAAAAAAACATATCTCAAAGATTGATAAATATCTGCACAGACTAATGATAACGTTTTTCTTTCAGGCTTATTGTTCTTTTACAATTAAACCGGTTTATTTAACAGCTACCTTTCATTGTTTGTCTTTTGACAGCTGATAAATGGTTTTATATTTATTGTAACACCAGTCGTGCAGTCAGGATGGCCGAGCGGTCTAAGGCGCCAGATTTAAGCTCTGGTTCTCGAAAGAGAGCGTGGGTTCGAACCCCACTCCTGACAATGAGAATTTTTTAAAAATATAATTTAGTTATATTACTGTTGATAACTTTTCTCCTTTCGTGTGTAAAAAGCTCAGACACGTACGAAGTCAGGATGGCCGAGCGGTCTAAGGCGCCAGATTTAAGCTCTGGTTCTCGAAAGAGAGCGTGGGTTCGAACCCCACTCCTGACAAGCAGATGATTTGTTTTGTGGAATTCGCGCCCTTTTTTAAGATTGTATCACTACCTGAAAAACCATAGATGACAGTGTTCAGAGGGGATTTCTTTTTTATTATTTGATAAAACTTCTTTCAGAATGTCGTTTCACTTAATAATTTAAAATTGTTTTATTATAGCTGATGCTCTTTACCCATTTCGTATATCTGTAAACAGTGAGTCACTTCATTCCATTTGGTGAATTTCCAAATTCGTCATCGGCTTACTGGTGTTACGGTTTTTTAACTGGATAATATTTATGAGGTTGGCATTACTATTAATCCGTAATGCAACTTTACGAATGAACAGTTCAAAATGTCCCTACAAGAATGACTGTTGAATCATGAGTGCTAAACATTGCTTATGTTTGCTTCTTGATTAATAGATTCTCAATAAAATAGTGTGTTTCATTTTTTAAAAAAAAGTTCGAATGAAAAAGTATAACTATTTTCTTCAGTAATTATGTATAGCTAGAAAAAAATTCTGAAGTTAAGCTCTTTCAAAAAATATTATTAAGCGCAATCGGTCAATAATTTGTTAATATTTTATCGAAATAGGACGAACGGTACGGCAATATATAAAATACGAACAAACAAATATTTATTTTTATTTATTAGACTTATGTATTCTTAGAATTTTAAAACTTGGTGTTCTTTCAGAATGATAATAAAAGAAACTATTTACTGTACCTTGTAATTCGTTTAATATTCATTCAGAATTCTCAAATTAAAATTTAAAAAATGCGATTGAAAAATTTCATTTCAAAATTGATTAAACATAGAAGATATATTTATACCATGAAGTCTTTAATATAGTTGAAAAGATAATTTTTTGAAAATTAAGATAGTGCAAAATTATTTGTACTACAATATTTTCGATACTTACTGTGAAAAATGCTAAATTTAATTAAAATTTATAAAAAATCCCTGGGGTGGTCTCCCTAAAACATTCTCGTATAATCTGTAATAAAGTTGTTGTTTACCTACGAGGATGCCTTGCATGACATTTGCGTACTATAACTAAAAAATATTAACCTTTAACTTGAATTTAGCATTTCTATAAAATCTACTGTCTCCTCGGCGAGTTATTTGGAAATTAATCTTTGCTAAATAGATGAGGTTGAGATTCGATGTTTTTTTTTTTGTTTTTTTTTTAAAATTTTAGATAATTGTACTATCTCTATAACCGTCCCGTAGGTGTAAACAATAAGCTGACCAAGTTTCATCGCAATCGGATGAACGGTTTAGGAAGGCATAAGAGACATACAGACTAAAATTCATTTTTATTTATATAGATATGCAAAGCAATTTTGTAGAGATTCCTTTTATTGGTTTTGTGCCATAATGTTGTTGCGATACATATTGATTAAAATAACAGAAAATAGATTCAAAAGATGAAAAGGTATAAAAAGTTGATGATTTGAACTTCTAGTGCCAAAAATTCTAGCAATACATTGTTTTAAGCTTGATCAATCTATTTTATATATATCCTATACCTTACTTTTAATCTACTCTTAACCATAGCACGAGCTATAATATGAAGAAAATAAAATGTTTGAATTCCGTCACAATGCATTTGAATTGAAATTCAGCAACTAAAACAATGAAAAGTACTATTGTAAAATTAAATTAATTTGAATTAAAGTTATTACGAAGAAATTACTATAATTAAAGAAAATATTTAGTTATTTCGAAGACATTACTAAAATTATAGAAAATTTTGAAGATACATAATTGGTGTTAAGTAAAATCTTAATTTTTAAAATTTTAAATGGTGTAAAAAACGTTTTGCAGTAATATGCTGTGAAGTTATTTAGAAAAAAAATATATATTAAAACCTTTTTCTAAAATTTTAATTTCTTTCTCTAACTTTTAAAAAATTATCTTGCAACATTTTAAATAGATTTTCAATCAAAATCGAAATAAATTTTCGAAAAATGCCTCTTTTTTTGAGTACCTATTATTTAAGGAGAAAAGTATGTGAAATTTAGTACCTATAAATCGTATTGTCTTCTTTACAGAGTACATGATTTTTGCACCAAATTTCATTGAACTCTGAATTGTATATAGTATAATTTTAATAAAACAATCTTAGAAGATTATTTCATTGATTATGCTTAGGATGTATGCATTATTGAAACATTTCAATTAATCTACAGTTTAAAAAAATCACTCTTAAGTTTTTTTTTTATCATGGGTGTTTCAGAAAGTATTAATAATATTTTGTGATATTCGTGAATTTTTGATTATTTTTACCCCCGGCAAAACCTAAAAACTAAGATTCTGTAGCATACACAGAACATACTTTCATTTCTTCCTTCCTTCCATTAATAATTCCATACCGAGATAAAAAACTTAGAATCACTCATTACATCCATTGACTTTGGCAGGAATCTTGGGATCTGGAGACTCATAATAAGTTATATTTCATTAAACAGCATATTCATTCGTGGCCCATTGCTTCCATAAGAAGTGTCGATGTGAAACTGACTGGTCTTCGCATCGGCCATACCCGTTTTACTCATAATCACCTATTATTTAGTGAGAGAACACCTAGATACCCTTCATGTAATGTTGATTTTACTGTTTTCACATATTCTGGCTGAGTGCCCAAACTTTAATTCTCATCGCAAGACATATTTTAACTCAACTTCACTTAACTTGCGAGAATTAATGGGAGAACCTCCCCACCAGTATTTTTTTAAACTTTTTAAAGGTTATTGGATTATTATATAGCTGTTCTTCAACAATGGACTGGTTTTACCTGACTGATCTCTCATTTTGATTGCTGCTGTTTTACCGACTTGATTTTTTAATATACCTTAAATATTTTAATTTCTTTATTGGTACCATTTCAAACCATATTTTGGCTCTTGCGCCATTAAAAGTAAGTTAACCAACCGACCATTAATAATTTTCAGCACATCAGCTAAACGTAGTTAATCAATAACAACATCAAAAAACAAAACAAAACATTTCAAAGAGTGTTTTGGAAAAAAAAAAATTTTGTTTATTTTAAACACTCTTTGTCTAAAAAAAAAAAAAAAAAAAAAATTCGTTTCTAAATTTGTTATGCTTCAAGTAGTCTGTTGATTATTTCAAATGCATCGATTTGATGGGACAAATTACGTGTATTGAAATGTCATTACAAATTACATTATTTCAAGGGACAAATTACATTACTGGACAAGCGAATTGCTTGCATGCTCAATAATTATCCGAACATAATAATTTTTTTACATTTATAATTAATCCGAAATTATGAAATAGTTCTTGATTCCTAGTTAAACTTTGATAAATCAATCATTAATCTTATCTCAGAAAATATTGAAAATTTTAATGTACTTACTGGGATGGAGCTGGTGTTTGGTACTCGGAGAGACGAATCTGAATCCCATCGCTGGAGCTCTTCACGAACCATCTTTTCCATGTGATGTCGTTTTGCCTTTTCGTCTAGATCTCCACTCTGTAAAAGTCGAGGAATTAAAATTACAGACAAAAATCAAAACTGATATCTATTATCGCAACATTCAAGCTATCATGTGAGAATATTATTTTTTTAAAGTCATATGGTATATGATTCTAACAGAAAAACATCATGTTCTCACATGATCTATATTTCGAAATCACCAACATTTAGAAAAGCGATGACTTTTGACCATCTCAAAATCAATCGAGCTCTAACTTTTTTTTTTTTTAATCTTGAGATTAGATTTTTTTTTGTGAAAACTGGATAAAAGAAGTTTTAAACAATCACGTGACTATCAGATTATTCAAGCGTCAACACTTAGGAAACAATCGACCCCCCCCATCTTGCAATTGTTCGGAATCCAAAACTTTTTTTACTATCATGAAAAAATTATATATGTAATTTTCGATAGCTTCCCTTGCTGTTTCGCGTTTATTTCCATTTTCTTCTCTGTGCTTTCTTCGGGCGCTAACTTCTTACGACCATGTCCTTTATTGGCCAGACATGAGAATCGGATACATGGTGAGCATTCACGCCTTATTTGTCAAATGCGACAACCTTCTTTTTCATTTTCTAATAACCTTAAAAGGGAAAAATGGGTGTTTCAAAAGGCGATAAATCGCCAATTCTCTGCTTCTGTATTTTGTGACTTCAAAAAACTCAATCAAAAACAATACCCTACTCTCTCATGATAATAAAGAATGAAAATCATTTAGTGTTGAGTAATATTATAAGGATTTTTAACTTTGAACATAAGCATGCCATTTTTGCTTTATAAAATTAAGTCATTTCCGAAAATTAAATGTAAAATTGGCTGAGATGGAAATGGCTATTTATTTTATCAACACAGCATAGTAGAAAATATTTTATCAGAGAATAGTTAATTAATATTTTATTAAGGAAAACTATTTACATTCGTTAAAATGTAAAACATTGCAAATCAATCCTACCATATCCCAGTTATTTTCACTAATAGCCAACGAATTGATATTTCACAAGCAACAAAATTACAAGAAGTTTATTAAAACCATTTGAAGGAATCCTACATTGTTCGGAGGAGATTTTTCAAAACAAACAAACAAAAACGTTCATATGATGTTTTTCAATAATATAAAAATAAAATGATGAATAAAATTGAAATTAACTATGGATATATATAGTTTTTGAAGAAAATGTATATTTTGATGCAAATTTTAGCTTTTATTTACAAAAACTGGGATTGTTTTAGAAAAAATAATTGTTACCGTTTCTCATTTATCTTTGTAACATTACATATGTAACATACCTTAAAGTCGAAATAATCATTATCTAAGAATTATATTCAAAAATAATTTTTTTGTTTGTAATTTATGAAATTATCTATAAAATATTGGAATTTTTTCGACTATATTTTGCATTAAGCAATCATGAATCCACGTTTAGAGTATTCAGTATAAAATTAATTCATTACAATATGCGCAGCATAACGAGCATTATTTATATATTTCATTAAGATTATTTTTTGAGATATGACGATGCTCATACAGTAGAATTATTAAAAAAAATTCGTTCTTCAGAAAATGCAGTTAAAGTTTTTAAATGCTTATAAATAAGCAGCAGTTACATAAGGATAATAATTTGTTATATTTTGGCTTCTAATTGACATGTAGACAAAAGAATACCTATTTGTACCTATTTTTTGAAACTGCAAAAATGCGAATTCTCATCCAAGTTCATGTTTTTAACATAGTCGGATACTTAAAGCAGTTTTTTTACATAAAAGAAAATTGAATTTATAGATTCTTGTTTTGTTCTTTTTCAGTTTTCTTATTACTTTTGATATAATAAAATTGGAACTTACTTCGGAAATAGTGTTCAGTATTTTATTCATATTTTCCCTTCTTTTCACTTTTGCTCTGTCCATAGCCGCCATCTTATTGAGAACCGCATCAATTTTAGATACGATGTTGCCGATGGAATTCTCCATTTTATCCACTCTCTCCGACAAACTGTGAAAGATACGAAATCGTTTGGTCTTCAGTTGGACACATTTTTCAATTTGAACTCTGATAACATTTTTCTTCTGAAATATTGTTTTTAGATTATCAAAATTAATTAAAAAAGAATAGGAAATTTGTGTCATTTAGTTTTATCACTGCATACTGTGTTTTATGAAAGAAATAAAACTTAAGAGTTAAAAAAATTTGCAGGAAGATGTATGAAATATTTTACCAATACAACTGTACAAAAAAAAATAATAATTTTAAAAAATCTATCGATAATTTCAAATAACTGTAAAATCTGTGACCATTTAAGTATCATAAGCTTGTCTTTCCTAACAAAAGTTGCTACTTAATTTACGAAACCCATGAATCAAGAACTTATGAAGGTCAATTAACTCCCTTTTTGTTTGTCAATATGAACTAGTCTTTTGGGGATTATAGCCTTTGTCGCTCCATATCCCATAATATTTACATTCAAGATTCAACTAGTCTTTTAGCATTGATCTACATAAGCCTTTTGCCTGCCGGAAAATTCTCAAAGATCATTCTGTTAGCAAATGGTATTAATGAAAATTTTACGAATGTAATTTTGATATTCTTTATGTTTCATGATATCACGAACATATTGTAACAATAGTTTAAATCATCTTGTATTAATATTGCTATCAGAACGTAAAGAATAATGTAGTCAGTAATCAGTTTTTGAATTATTTATCCTATCTATGTGCCTTTATTTAACTTATATGTACATACAGAGGATAGAACTTATAATCTTCTTTTGATTTGTGTCATTCACTCAAGTTATGTTTGAACCACTTCGTTTTTGTAGAACTAGGGGATCAATATTAACAATTCTAGTTGTTGAATATATGTCGATGTCACCAGATCAACACGCGGTTGCTTACAACCCAATTATTACTGTATAGAGAGAAATTGTAATGATTTACTCCTTATTCGCAAAAAATTCTCAACAACAATGTTATGATATTTACACAATATTGCTCGGCATTCAGAATGTCGTGTAACATTGGGGAGATATCCACAATATATCATGAAAATAATAGTTGCTGTTATAAGATGCATTAGAAAATATGAATAGGACAAAATTGTTTCTACAAACCATGTATACGTTTTATGATGAGAAATTGAACAATATCGAAAAAAAATTAACAGAGAACAAACAGAATATATGATCTAATCGTTATCCTAATGGTCTATCGTTATCCTGTTATATTTGTACTTTGCTGTTTTGGTTATGGATCTTGTGAAATATCTAATACAAAGTTAATTCAGTTAACTAAATTTTTGTTTTTTGAATAATACAATCGTCTACCCGAACTATGATATATTTCGACTGAATTTTTTCTATTTTTTTTATACTCATTAAAAAAAAGATCCATAACTGAATGATAATAAACTTTCTTTTCCATCATTATCATTCTATAGATTATAAAACATATAAATTCTTCAATCAGAACCAACCATTTCGTAAAATACAAGAAATTTAGATAGTAAAGATCCGATATCTTCAAAAGTAATATTAGCATTTCTGGCCTGAATAAAAAATTGAAGTATTTGTACTTTTAAACATTAACACATTTTATTCTTTTTTAAAAAAATTGATAGTTATTTTTCTAAGTAATTTTCAAAGAAATAACAATTTTTTTACTGAGCTTATATCTTTTTTTACTGATACTATATAAATTTGTGTCTTATTCTAAAACAAACAAACAAAAAAAAACAATAAAAATGATTTGAATTTGCTGATTTAAACTTTGTTAACAAATAATATACCTCCTAAGAATAAACTGTTTGATATGTTTAAAATCCAACTTATTTTATAAAGTAACTTAATAAGATCCCTAAAACACCGATGTTACTGAAAGTTAAATATTTAGAATCGAAAAATTCAGTACACCATTTTACGTCAACTTAATTTAAATTAAGGAATAGTTATTAAACACAATATTATTAGCTAAAGTTTTTCACTTTATATTAAAGCCATTCAGATTTTATTTACATCAATTTATAGTTCGAAATTGATAGAAGACTTAAAATACAAATGCTACTACATTAAAACATATTTTTGTATTTAATAAAAAAGACAAGTTGACTATATTAAGAAGAGAGAAAAATTTATTTAGGATTGTATGATTTAAAAAATATAATAAATGCTTTGGAAATATGAAATAAAATAACTGACCTTTGCACATCACATTTTGAGCTCCCTCCTTCTATTTCATAGAATGTATGGGGATTTTCATTAGAGTCGTAATCGCTATTCAGTTCAAATTCTCTAACATTTAAAATCAGATCCTTCATAGTTTTGAATAAAAAAGAATTGTCCACTCTGAATTACTTTGAATATTATAATATTTTGCGAAATATCTCATACAGTAGCAGAATACGGCGTTCGTATCGTTATCGTCTGAAACTAAAGTCTCTTAGGTAACAAAAATCCCTATCTAAAATATTAATGACGTTGGTCATTTGTTTTGAGAGAAAATATACAAGTTAATTCCTTGCGATTAAAGAAATGGCCCATGGAATAATTTTGTTTTAAAATACGTTAATAATTCTCAATTTTAATGCTTTCTTTGAATTAGTCGTTTTTAAAGAAGCATGCAAAATCTTTAAAAAATTATATTATTAGTATGGAAATGAATGAAAATTACCTTTTATTTCCTGCTTATTATTCAAATGCTAAAAAATTTAAGTAAATAATTTTTAATCTCTATATAAGAATAAGTTTTAATATTGAATGTTTTTCGTCTTTTTAATGTATGAAATTTTAAATTCCTAAATTAAAATACGTTACATATGTTATATTATTTTTCAAGATGCTACATTAGTTTCGTATTAAAAGAAGTTTTCCTATTTCAGTTTCAATAATTATTGTTTTACTTATCCATAAATGTTCGCTATGTTTTCAAGTCACGAATTAAGTTTTGTTCAGGAATGGAATAATTTTTGAAAGATTTTCTTTGTTTACTTAATGGATTTTCATTCGAACATCTTAATGGAAAAAAAGATGCAATAAATCATATTTAATGCTTGCAGAATTTAAAATGGAACTTAGTGAACTTGGTTTTCAAAAAATTCCAAGGTCTCAAAACTTTTCCTGTTTATTCAAAGATGCTTTACCAGGATATTATTTATAAAAAATAATTGAATTAAATATAGCATCTAAATACTGTTAAAAATATATTTAATCAAATTGATTATTAACATATTTATGTCTTACATTTTATATATTTCCCTGTTTTTTCATAAATTTTTTACACGCATATACGCGAGTTCCTTATTAAAAGAATGAATTTCGAATTGAAAAAAGATTGAAGAAGTGTATTATATTAATAAAAATGAATAATTATGGTAAATAATACTTGAATTAGTTAGCTACCTTACTATCAAAATTATTTGTTTTGCTTAAAATATGCAATAGTGTTAGATTTAAAATTATTCCGACTGAAGTCGAATTAATTCGAATCTATGTTTCACAGCTAAATGTCATTTGAATTCCTGTGGGATAAAATTATTAATTAAGGAAATCTCTACATGAGGGACAATTAAATCCTGTTTTCTTTCTTTGTGTTGAATTAAAAAAATATATTTGTCTATCTATCATTTCGAACGTACAAGAAAATAGATGTAATGATTATATATATACATAAACGTATTCTTACTATAAATTACCTCTAAGTTAACAGCTTCATAGTCAAAATTATTTCTATCATCAAAAATCTGAAATATTGTTAAATTTTAAACTATTCTGATTGAAATCGAATTAATTTGAATCCATGTTTTACAGCTACATATCGTTTGTATTCCCGCAGGGAAAATCAGAAACTAAAAAAATCCCTACATGCGGGAAATTTAAATCCCAGTTCCTTTCTGTGTGCTGAATTTTTAAAAAATATTTCGAATATATGAGCAAATAGAAGCAATGAATTATATGCATATATATATAGATAAATAAACGAATATTTACTGTAAACAATATTTGAATTAGTTTGCTGTTTCACCCTCTAAAATTATTTCTATCACTAAAAATATCAATATTGTTACATTAAACTGTTCTGATAGAGATATAATTAATTCGAATTTGTGTATAAGAACTACATATCGTTTGAATTCTCGATGGGGAAATAATCAACTAAAAAAATCCCTATGTGGGGGAAAAATTAAATTTCGTTTTTCTTCTGTGTGCTCTCACCCGTTGAAGTCTTGTTGCGAGACGAGAGAAGCCATGGCAACAGAATTGGCGGCGTTTGACGATTCATTTGATTCCGGTTTGTGGACTTGTCGTTCGATTTCTAAGCGCTGGTTGTCCAAATCCGCGAGCATCATCTTCGTTTCATCTGCATCCAGTTCCCGATCGTTATTGATGTCGTACTTGGCAAACAGCATCTCGATTTCCATGTCCGTGAAATTTTGCCTGTGAATATAAAAAAGGAATCGGATAATTAAATAGACAAATACATTTTAAACAATTATTTTCAAAGAAATTTCGCAACTTTTTCTTTTATTTGGAAAAAAAATCTATAAGAATTTTGGAATTTAAAATTTTTTATTTTTGTTAATTTTTGTGAAATTCGAGACATTTGGAGTTCATATTTGTACAATTTAAATACAATTATATCTTCATTCCACTCATAAACATTTTAATTAAGAAATATAAGATAAATACTTTAATCGTGATCTAATAGCTTACTTTTAAACTGTTAAAAGGCAGGCATATGTTTCAGAATTAAAATTACTTTTTTTAAAAATGTTGTTTCAATCAATTAACGTTTGTTGAAAAAAATTACAAAGTCTATATTTTTATATTGTACTCAAGTCCTATTAGTAATATTTATCGAAATATTTTTAATATTCTAATACTTTTTAAAAGTTTAATTCTTCTGTAACTAAAATTGATCATGATTTGAATTTTTCTTATTTTAAGCAATCAATGGCTACCTCTATCAAGACGCATCGATGGTTCTTACTAAAGTAATATTCCTAAAATAGAGATATTAATAATATTCCTAATTAATAGGATTATTCATAATTCAATTACTATTGGTAACAGAATAGATATATTTTTTTAATTAATGCATCAAGAGTGTAGTAAAACTAAGTAAAATAATAACATAAAAATTTTGGCGTTGTGATTTTCTTTGGAAGAGCATTTATTTATTTAAACATTATAAAATGCAATATCAAGCAAAATATTTGTTGTTTCTGTTTGTTTACGATTATCTTTAAAACAATAGAAATCAGCTATCAGGTAGCTGCTGTTTTATTCATTCAAATAATATAAAATTTAATACTTTTCGTCAAATATTGTATTTTCTGGTTGCTTGTATATGCAGTGTGTTTGACACGGGCGTATCTAACAGTTTAAAATCGGCCATTAGACGCCCTCAGTTAAACTTTAACTCTTCATATTTAAATAAATTCGATGTTTTCTCTAATTAAGATACCTCAAGTTATGTTTTGTGGGGAAAATATATATTTTATACGAGTTAAATTGATGGTTAATTATATGGAGCTGTTACTAAAGTGACTTTCCATTCATCAAATTTCTGGGGCATATTTTCTCGTACATATTTAATTAACGATGGCATATATGGATACGGTATACCAGCAAAATTTGTCACCAGTGAAACCACATTCCAAATTCCCGCTTATTTCTATGCAATCTGTATATAATTTTAGAAAAAAATTATATAATCCTTAACATTTATTATGGCTCAAATATACTACCTTAGCTATCTACTACTAAGCTAGTACTATTTTACTGCTAAGCGAGCTTAAGAGTTTGCTGTTTTTTTAGTTTAGATATTTTAACGCCCTGTAGTAAAGCAATACGAGGGCTATTTTGGGACGGACTCGCGATTTTGAACCACGGTAAGGTAACGAGGATGACACCTGACTTGCCACCCCCTCTTCCACACCACACCAAAGGTTAGGACATTTTGCTTGACAGATTTAACGAGCAAGAGATTTCCTTACACGACGCTTCTTCGGTGGAATCGAGTCTCGAACCTGAAACCCTCATGTTACGAAGCCGAGACCTTACCACCAGGCCACCGTGGCCAAAGAGTTTGCTGTGTTTTCTGATACTATAAAAGTTTGAACTATGTAATTAGATTATTCATAAAAACTTTCCAATGATTAGGTCATATCTAAATGAGATTTATAAGTAATTATAAGCATCTATAAAAATTTATATAGTGAAATTAAAATTTTTTTTTTTTTCAATAATAAGTTTCAGTCTCTACTAATAATTAGATGAATATGTGCTGACGAGGCCAGGCTCTTTGACCTCTAATTGACGAAGTCGACACATACATATTTTGGAAGATGTGAATACCTTGGATTGATTTTTGAAAACTTATATAATAATTAAGCTGAATTTTGTTGGGTTTTGTTTTCGATAATTTCTTAAAGTATCATAAATATTTCAACATTTCAAAATAAAAAAATTATCTTTTTTATGATATCAGCTTAAATAGTCGCTCAAAGTTTTCTTGAATTTCAGAAATTTTAAATTTTTCATTAATTTCTAAGAATGGATTAAATTTGTCATAATTTAATAACCAATATTAAATTTAAACCATTTTCGCAGTTTAATAAAATAATTAATCTCGTGATTTTTTCCATTTTTGAAAACTAAAGAAGAAGGATTTTGTTTAATAACTGTGTAGTTTACAAGACAAATAAAAAGTGAATTTATAAAATCGTAAAGCCTAAAAATATATGAATTAGATATTTATATTTTTATAGCACTGTGATATTATGGAACTATATTTATTGAAAAGGTTTATGCTCACAATAAGCTAATTTTATGATAAAATAATTAAAATGGCACAATTTTTCAGATAATTTGGAGGAATCATTCACGTAAAGTCATAGCCAAACGATTTATCTGAAAATAAATGTAGCTAATATATCTGGGAATCAGCTACGCGTTTCAGATGACTGGTTAATAATATTTCTGGTGCAAACTGTTGATAAAGCTTTGTTTTCCCTGAAACCCAATCATTAAGTTTATGATTTTTAAATTGCCGTATTTACAAACAGTAACGGAACTGGAAAGTAAAACTAATCTTTTATGGTTGTACTAGAAGTTTGATCCCATGAAAAAGGATATAATGGATTTTTATATGGATATAAAAAGTCAACCTACTAAATTACATTTTGGATTCGAATACGATTCTCAACAGGATTTAAATTTGTATTCAGTGCCATTTTTTATGCGTATTAGTTTCCGTGCCACATTGGCTACACTGCCTCTCCTAATTAAGGCTTCCGGATTAAATCTGATTGACAGATCGCCACAACAGCAATTTGTTGGGGATTAAGGTTGAGTCCTACGGATCATCACTCTTCCGTAAGGAAGTACGTCTAGCCATCGACAGAAGATAGCCGATCCCCATCAGTTTTGTACCCACTAGGATGGTGAGAACAACTATCATACTGGAAGCTCATATCCAATTCTAAGGTGCCTATGGTGGGAGTATTTGATTACCTAAATATCCTGGAGTTTGTAAACGATTGAACACACATATAAAAATACAACATTGGATTAACATGATTTGTACCCATTTCCAAATAAATCAAAGTTTTTGTTGTTTGTATTGCGTTTTAACTAACAGAAGTTGTTTCTGAAATTGAATGATAAAATTTATGTATTGATAATTAAAGAAAAGTTAAGAATTTATTAAATTATAAATATTTTATCATTAAGAGAAGTCAGTTCTAGGAAATAATTTAGTTTATTTTAAAATGTAAAGAAGAAATAATACAAAATTGCTTACATTTTGATTTTAAAAGACAGAAGTCATAATGAAACGAATTCGAAAGAAGTCACATACGCGCTTAAAGTTATACATCACTCAAAAGCTCCGGAACCTTCTAAAACGGATAATTTCGTTCAATGTTAATAATAAATCTTAAAAGGTATTAAATAACTGAGAAGGAAACTTAAGTTCGTGTGCATCTAATTTTGACACTTAAAAGTGAAAAAACAAGAGAAACATATAAAGTTTTATGTCTTTAAAATGTGGAATTATTATTTATCCCAAGAATTTCAAAAAACATGTAATTTCATTGGATTTCATTGATTATAATAGATAATAATAAAAAAGAATGACATCTGTAAGCCACTCTTAATAATTAAAATGATTTCTTCGTCATTAAGAACCTTATTTTGACTTTCTGTTTTTTGCTTTATTGATTGCCCAATACTCTGTTTTAATGAATATTTAAAATATTTCTAAAAAAGGAAGCTTGTACTTACTGTCTTAGTTTCTGGCGAACTTCTTCAAAAGTCAGTTTGTTATCGCCATTAGAATCAGCAAGTTTAAGAGCATTTTGAAGATCCAATAGCTGATTTCTTTTGCCAAGCTTACCCATCATGTTGTTGAAACCCTATTGGAAAAATATTTACAAAAAGTTAACTAAAAGCTAGTCCTTAACATTTTAAAACTATTTAAGAACATTAAACAATACCTTTTTGAAATAATCAGCAATTTCAAACTCATTCTTCTGAGATGCAATCTCTGCTTTAACTTCAGCGTATGTATCGTTGATGATAGCCAAGAACATGTTCTAGAAAATTACAGAACAGGACAATTTTTTTTACTACAAAATATATGCAAAAATAATATATTGTTTCTTAATTCACCTCAACTTACCATTAGAACGAAGAACACAAAAAATACATAACTTAGAAAGTAAATAGGTCCAAGAATTCGGTTGGCTGCTTCCAATTCGTAGAAATTGAAATCTCCTAGAATAAGTCTTAACAGTGTAAATCTGAAAATGGAGAAGTTGGTTATTATTTTTTGGTAAGTCTTTAAGCTAAAATGACATGATTTCATTCTTAAATAAATGACTTACACAGCTTTTGCAAATGTGCTGAAATCACGAACAACAGTGCCAAACAACAGATAACCTAACTGCGCGAATGCAAAGAAGACTATGAAGAACATGATTCCAAATCCAGCCACATCTTTAGAACACTAAAAAAAGAAAGAAAATTCATAATAAAATCATTTTATTCTTGTAGTTCATTTATTATATCTCATTTTGTTAAAGAAAATGCATTTCGTTTGCTCTGTTATGACATTTAATTTCAAATTCTTTGCAGTTAAAACAAAAATATGATTTTATTTTTTATTTCTTTAAAATTACAATTGAATTTTGAAATACCTCATTTTAATTTTCGTGTGGCTAATAATGTAAACGAGAATTTGAAATTTCTCATTTCTTCTTTATTTTTCTGAAGAACCGTTGAAAATAATTTAATTCTGCTTATTAAATACATTTTTAATGTATAATTAGATGATACATTTGGTATTTTTCGAGAATAAAACAGTTTTATGTCTAATTTTTTAAATTGTACAAGCCACTTTTCTATAAAACATTATAATACTTTTATCGTCAACAATCTTATCTTTATGCCGTAGTATTCTGTCAATTTACAGTAATAATATAAAAAAATCATTTTGTCGTCTGAAATATTTTTTTATTTAAAATTAAAATATCATTTGAAGCAACAGATTTTAAAAACCACTGTGTTCTGCTAGCTGTTATTAGTTTGAAATATTTGATATATTAGTACAAATATTTACAAAATTTATGAATTAGAACAAAATTTGATATGTTCACAAATACAAAAATATAATAAAGATTTAAACGAAATTTTGAGAAAATTGAATTTTTAATTAATAAAAACTTCAAAATATATTAAATCAACGTATTTTTTGATAAATTGTTAATCCTTTCGGCTTTTAAAGGTTTCTCTTAAAATTTTGCATCTCTGTTTTGGTAACAGCTCTTTGTATGCATTTTTCATTCGTAACAATAAACATAAATATTACAGTGAAAGAATACTCCTTCTCTGTGATAAATATTTAATTTTCTAAGGAAAGTTTTGCTTTCAAAGCCTTGGTTTGAATTTGACAGGTTTATTTTCTCTTTTGATCAAACCACAGCTACTTTTATTCATCGTAAATCATTATTTTAACACAAAATACATTGCCACAAATATGTATTAGAATAAAAGAGGAATTAAAAATATAGAGACATAATAGTTTACAGTTTTAATTTGTTTAGAAGAAAGTAATTCTAAATTTTCTTATTTCAAAGTCCCTTACGCTTTTTTTTAAAAAAAATAATATTTATCGAACATATTTCACAAAAATAAAATTGATATCGTTGAAAAGGTAGAATTTTGAATTTTAAGATAATGTTAAATATGTATCTTCTGGTATAATTTTTTATCAAAGTTATGATAGAAAAAAAGCAAAATTTTGGTTATTTTTCATAGCCTGCTACTGTCGGCGAGAATGTTTTACTCGTAAAATCTTTTGTTTTATTCCTTCTTTCGAGTTATTTGATTTAAGCTTGCTTTTGAGACACTTTAAATCATTACTTCAGTGTGATTATAAACCATGTCAATATTAAGAATATTATATGTCAAAAGAAAATTTTTGAAAACAATAGTTGAATAATTTAAAGTCTTAATGTTGTTTCGCAAAGGTATAGCCATAAATTTCCTTCTTTAAAATCATCCGAGTTGAATTTTCTAAATAACGTTTGAAAGAAAAAATGCACGAAATGAAATTTATGCCCTTAAAAAGGCGTCAATTTTGAACTTATGATGATGTAAATTTTTTCAAAATAATTTCCTCGGAAGTTTCTGAGAGGAATTAACATTTTACTATGAATTAATGTCTTATATTTGGCGTATAAGTGTATCATTTCTACTCAAGTTTCATTTCTTTCCCCCCCTCTGTATTAGTGATTCACTTCTTACTATATAATGCTTACATTTTAACCACTATTTTGAAATAAATGAGAGCTCAATGAAAATAATTGTGTTAAAATAAAGGTAAAATAACAAGATTAACTTTAATTTTAATGCCTTTATAAAAAATTAATAAATGTTGAAAGAAATACTGTGCAAAAATTGAATTGATATCATTAATATAGCAAAGTTTTGAATTTTAAAAAGATATCAAAATATTCCTTATAATATTATTTGTTCCAAAGTTATTACAGAAAAACACCAATATTTTGGATATTTCCAATTAATTTAATATTTACTTAACTTTTGCACTTAGAAAAGTAGAGCAGTTTTCTTTTTATTGTCTTGAAAAATAAGCGTTCAAAGTTAGAATGTTTTCATTTTACCTTATTCGTGATAAATGCTTAGTACTTTTCTTTACCATTTTTATTTTTAGTGTATGAGATTTTAACTAATGTCCTTGTTTCAGAATTCTCCGAGTTCGATATAGGCATTTCTAATTATGCCTGTCTGTCTATAAAGATCATAATTCAATAATATAGACACTAAATAAATGATAGTTAATCTACACGAAATTTGCAGTTGTATTTTGTAGGTCAAATTTCGAACAAATTTCATTCAGTGGAACGCCAAATATCTGAATATAAGTTAGTAGGTAACTACGAAACGATGAGAATTAATTGGATAGGAATTGGCACCAAATTTAACGTAAAATGGTAAATCTGTCAAGAGATTGGTTGTCTGTAAGTTTGCAGTTATATACTATTTGCAGCATTCCAATATTTAATCGCAGAAGAAAAGAACAACCCTTAAGTAATTATTGTTGCAAGTACAGTTCTTAAAGAATACGTGATAAAATTTCGAGAAGACGACTCTTACTGGATGACAATAAGCAAATAAATGAGAACATTTTTGTTAAGATTTATATTTATATGGTCAATAATTATCAATGCTCAATTTAATAGGTATTTCATGGAAAAGAGGTTGGAAAACCCTGCATATTGCTAACTCTTGCTTAGTCAATATCTTACTTAATCGAACGAAGCATTATTCATTATCATACTCTTAGCCATGCATGCTATTTTGAAACATTACATTTATCTTTTTATTCAAACTTTCTCACAACTTTTCCCTTTTCTCTCTCTTTTTTGTGGACTCAATACCAATGCTTCCTTTTATCTATTTTCTGTAACTAAGATCCCAGTCTGCTTTAGACCGATACTGGATTTCCAATGTCATCTTTAACTAAGAGCTGCCTAAAAGATCTACTTGAAATGAATAAATGAAGATTCTTATTTATTAGAAGAATATGATAAAAGAGAGCTGTTTTCTTAAAGAATTTGTTCGTTTATGAGAAGACAGGAAAAAAAAGACAAGTTTGTGGCAAGCAACAGAATATGACAAATGAAAAGAAGAAATGATTTAACTTGTTCTCAAATCAAATTATTAAAATATAAGCAAACGATAAATATTGGACTTATGAATCGGATTTGTATAAAATCTCTTTTCTTAAAATATTTGTTTATGCGAAATTACTGAACGTGCAAAATGACAGATCTTTTACAGTTTACTATATTGGGAAATGGATTTTGTAGACCTAACTTTATTTTGTCTGTTAATTCACAAAGTAGACGTAAATGCAAAATCAAGTTTTAAAAGTATATTTTTAGAACGTTCTTCATAAAAATTTATTCTAATTCCAGAAGTTGTTTTTCAGAAATTGGTTCATATTGTCACGTAGAGAATTCAAAAATAAAAAAATTGATCAATCAGAAATTAATCATGGGGCAAAAAGGCAAAAATATGCGTTAAAGATGTGTTTAAAGACGGACAGTAGGCAAGCAGCGCATTCATAGAAAGACTGAGTACTTGTCCCGACTCGGCAACAACATGCCACTGTATAGATTTTTTTCCCTTACTGCTCATGCGTTTGTCGAATTTGGTGATTGTTTTGTCGTGAAAAAAATTGACCACTTATCATAAATTACTTCAGACATTTTTTGCTCTTTTTGATAAAAGGTTGTGCTCTTTAAAATTTTATTTGCTTTTTTTTCTATAGTTTTCCAAATTTAGGTATGCTGATCGTTTTTTTTTATTATTTATTTTGCCATGTTTCTTTGTGTAAATATCCATCGTCTTAGTACAATAAAAAAGTAAAAAAAAAAAAAAAAAAAAAAAAATAAAAAAAAAAAATAAATAAATAAAAAAAAATAATAAAAGGGTGCCAAAACGGCATTCTATAGACAATCATTGAATGCCTGAATCCATCCCGTGAAATTGTGCCAAACATAAATCAGTCCCTTTTTGCTTATCCATTGTCTTATTGGCCGTCTTATAACTGACCGAGTGTAAACCCGCCTTGAATTACAGTCAGCATTAATCTATATTTTCAGTGTAATAGGAACTGATTCCGTTAGTAAAAACGAAAACATAAACTTCTATTTCTTTGGTAACTATCAAAATATGTTGTTCTAACTGATTTCCTGATTAAGGCATTTTTTCTCTATTATTACTATGAAGTTGCACAATTTGTGTTTCAACATTTTCTTACCCTAGACAGTGTGGATGATAGTTGCGTCATGGTTTTGTTGAAGCTGATGTATTTAAATATTTTAATCCATGCGAGAAAAACAGTGAGAGCAACTAGGTTGTTAAACTGTGTCTGCCAATAGCCTACGAATTCGAAATTCGGATAGATGTCTGGCTGACTCAATAATTCTTGGAGCAAATCATCCATGACCATGTTTCTGTACACACTAAAGCCAATGCACATAATGGATACCTGAAATAAAGGATTTTAATGTTTTAACAAATTGTATTTTA
>JAPMOQ010035911.1:431571-474558 GCA_026543055.1 Argiope trifasciata
ATAAGGTTTGAACGGAAATTGAGTATTATGAAATTACTAAATCACAATATGGTGCTAAGTTCTTGTAACCGCGTTACAAATTCAAAATTTCCCTTTCCCCCTATTATAATTGCATTCTTAAGAACTATTTAAAGAAAATCAGCCTTGAGATTAACCTTAGACCACCCATTGCCTAGTAGCACATATATATATAGTACTGTATTGTATGATATTAAACAATATTAGTAATGTTGTATAATATTCCTGAGTACCGCATGATCGCACGATACTATAATCGTATCGCACACGATAATACCGTGCAATATTGTATAATATTGTGGAATACATTATTATGCAATATTGTATAATATTGTGGAATACATTATTATACAATATTGCACATTATTATAATATTGTATAATATTGTGGAATACATTATCATACAATATTGCACATTATTATAATATAGTATAATATACTTATACATTATTATTAGATTTTACTATGTTGAGCAACAGTATACGTTTCTTTTGTATGGCATAATACAGTGCTCCGCAACCGGTGTGCCGCGGCACACTGGTGTGTCATGAGCCAGATACAGGTGTGCCGCGGTCAAATACATTGTATTTCACATTTTACAATTTTTCATCATGTATTTAACACACAATGACAATTTTTTTCATAATAATGTCTATTTTTCTAAATATACTATAGAATAATTATTATATCTAAATAATTATTCAATGGTCCCCTGGTGAGAACAGTTGAAAACTGCATAGTGTGTTGTGTAAACACCAAGGCCCATCAAATTAATCATAGATAAAGCAAAATGACCGTTATGCGCGTCGTTTTGAAGACTCGTGCGCATGTGTTATTTGCATTTGCGCGTGGTACATCACATTCACTCGTATGTCATTGTTGTCACTGTTTTACAACACAAAGTTAAATAAACACGTTTTTACCACTAACGATAATTATTATTAATTATCTTACTGAATTATGTATGGTTAACGTTCTTCGTATAAAAATTTTTAAGTTTTATATCCCTTTAAATAGGTATCACATTAATAATTATTATGATTGTGCAGGAATAAATATGTTATGGTTTTATGTATGTATACTTTTCAAATACAAATCAAACATTTATTGTAAAATTTGTGTATCAAATAATACCTATATACTTTAGCTTTTGGTGGGCCGCAGAATTCTAGAAAGAAATAAGGTGCGTCGTAGGTGAGAAAAGGTTGCGGAGCACTGGCATTATATAATGATAAAGTGCTGAGCATCCTAAGCGGCTCTAATTAAGATTGTTAGGTTAAAATTATGCAATTAACATAATCAATATATATTTTAAGAAAATGTTTGGATTTTAAAGATAACTCACTGTAAGGACCAAGATGTCTTGAATGTTGAAAAAATCCTTGAAATATTTGCACTTATTCCGTTTTATCTATAAAAAGAATCTTTGGTGAAACATGTGTGAGAAAAAAGTTCATTATGCATTTGTAATATAAATATATTTTTACATTTATTTTTTATCCACTAAATTATCTTACTATTTTAATAGAAAAAAGTTATTTAATATTATTTTTCTGTAAAATATTTTCACTTTATAGATAAATATATTATGAAAAATTTTGACTTTTTGATAAATCAATTAAAAATTTAAATAATATTTTCGATAAAATTTTTTTAAAAAATTAGATTGACCGATTTTTTTATATTTACAAATAATTATAATCCTATAGGGTATTAAAATTTTTATACTGATTTTTAAAAATACTACTGAGATATATATTAAAATAACTACGTTATTCAAGTTGGTGCATTGCAAAATATTCATTTTTAAGTATATTTATTATTTAGTTAAATATCAGAATTTATAAAAGTATTATTTTATAATAACGGATAATAATTTATACTAAGACTATTAATGAATACCTAACTTTGTAAATTACAAATTCTACAAATAAAGTGATAAAACCGATTATCATTTGAAACCACCGGATAAATTGAATAAAAATAAATACCATCATTTTTTAATAAATTAATTGATTTTTAAACGTCCTATAATACCAGTTGACAAATTTATTTGCCAAGTGCAGATGAATTAGTCAAACTACATTAAAAAACGCTGATAAATTGTTCAAACGATGTTAGTACTTACTTCTAATATTTCTTCTATTAGGTAATATACAACAAAGACCGAGAAGATGATTTCGCAGACAAAAATAAAGTAATCGCTTGTTGTCACATAGCGAAGAAGTTTGACTGTTCTGAAACTCCATGAAGGAATCATTCCACCAGTTGCCGGAAATTCGAAGACAATCCTATTTAAACACAATAAATTATACATTTTGAAAATTATGCAAAATAATTCTGTACTTTCTGAAGATAATAGATAGTTGAAATACTAGTGCATATAAAATATTTTAGAAAGAAATACATGGGAGTTAAATAATGCAAAAATTGTTGCACAGTTAATTTTTTAAAAAGCATAAATATTTTGCTAATGAGCAATCAGAATTTTTTTTTCGAGTGTGGATTCTAGCAAAATCTGAATTCATGTTGAAATAATTCTTTAGGCTGTTTCCCATTTAAATCTCAGAATATTTCTAATTGATCTTGAAAACTGCTTATCGTGTATGACGAAATTACATAATAGCTGGGAAAAACTGTTTGTTGTCGTTGTATCAAATTGCACAAGTTAAACTATTTTACATTTTAGAGAAAATTTGAAATTTACTCTTTTCCAATGCTTCTAGCCCCCCCCCCTTCTATAATTGTTTTCAAAGGATTGCTTTTTTAAGATACCGTTACAAACTTGCAATTTTGCTTCCTAGAACGAGCAGTGTCAGCATAAGAAAGACTGTTTTACAGTCATGCTGCCGGATGCCAAGCCAGTGATCCCAAAGCTTGGCGACAAAGTATACAAAATAGATTAATAATATATTTAAAAAATATATAATACAAAATATATTCGATTATTTTGTCAATCCGTCTATTAAGACCCGAGATACGCCTGATTGACCTAGAAGATTCTTGGACCACCTCCCGGAAACTTTAAAAGACCGACCGGATGGTCGTAGTGAATTGTAGTTGGGGTCACCGATAAGTAACGAGTCATCGAGGAGATAGCGAAGCAACAACGGAGTGCCAGCGTTATGGGGAGGTGTTGCTGAACTGAACTATGACCATTGAGTTATGTTGTCTATTGTGTAGGCATCGTCGTGCATGGATAGTAGGCTGTTGTGTGAAGTAGTGAATCGGCAGCTAAAGCGAGAACAGACAGAAGAGTAGTACAGCCGTATTAGAGAGACCGTAGAACGAAGCTCCCAGCACCCTTCTTACTTACTTATTATTTTCTTACTTACCAAGCTGCAATTTGCGAAACGATTTTGTTAAAAACTTTGGAACAACGTCAATTTTTACTTTTTTTATATGTAACCAACATGCAAGTAAAACTTTTGAATTCTTTTTTTTGAATGCTTACTATTTCATAATGATTGATTAAAAACAAAACAAAACAAAAAATAAACCGCGTGTAAATCTGTCGTGGTCACAGAATCCTCCAGGTCGAGAGTAATACTTCTAGGGGTACTGGATCAGAGGTGATCGTTCTCAGTTTCAAGTCTAAATTATGATCTGTGGATGAATGAGTGAATTGCATGAATGAAGTCCAGCCCTTAAAAAAGATTGTGACTTGTGAGTAGCTAAGACGTACTCTTCGCTCTAGAGTCGCTACTGAAAAACATGGCTTAAAATTGCTGAGATCAGCAGCGAGCTTGCCAATGCCACGTTCCGATGAAAACCACAATAAAAAAAGTTTTATTCCAAACCTGAATTCAAAGAAATTTTGCACACATGTGCTAAAAACCTTCGAGCGTATTATAGATAGTAAATTTTAAGTTTACTATAAAACCTCAATTAATGAAGCTAAGTAAAAAAAGGTAAAATATTTTAACTTAAAAAATGTATAATTTTTCAATTAAAAATAAAGTAAAATTTTTATAAAAAATAATTTACGGCAATTTTGAATGTCTATAAAACATTTATTTAGTAAAATATTTTTTTGTGGTTTCTTTGTAGTAGAGATAGTTTGAGAAGCAAAAGTGCAAAATTAAATGTAAATATATCAAGTACTTTTTAAGTATGTTTTTATAGCATTGAAAGTTTTTATAAAATTTCACTTTTTTTTTTTTTTCGAAAAGGAAATAATGGAAATAAATACATTTTCTTTCGTACAAATGCTACTTTTTAAGGCTATTTCAATTATTTGACACCATATTTTTTGCATAGATTTTTGAATTCGTCATAGGTCATAGTCGGATACATTAACCGAATGGCATTTTTTTAATGTTGAAGAAAAGAAACGTCTTCCTATGTGCTACACATTATTCAAATGCTTTCTTGATTTTTTTTTGTTATAAATGAATTATTCAAACATAGATAATTGTCATTCGGAGAACAGAGTACATTTTTCGACCGCTGTTGCGGTACCAAGAAAAGAAACACATTAACTAGATATTAAAATTTCTTCTTTAAGTACGAATGTCAGTATTATTAAAAAGTACGAAAATCTGAATGTAAAAACCTTGCCTAACAGAAGTTAATATTATAAATATTGTTTGCACGTTTGCAAATTTCTGATTTAATTAGCCTCAAAAGACTATTATAAAAGTATTAAAAGTGAAAGTAATGAGTCAACATCATTCATTTATGATAAAAACTGCGTTGTTAAATTAAATGTATTCTTATAAATTAAATTTAATTAGTCACCCAATAAATACACAGTAGAGAATCGATGAAAATATTTTTGCTTTTCTTTTAATGTTGCTTGAAAACCTTTACATTGCATGCTATCGTGAAGATCGTTCTAATACTTTCGGGTGAGCGCGTGCCAAAGTTTGACGTGTGTTTCATCATCGTTAAACTTCCAATCGCATTGAGGTGCAGCAGGACTCATCCTTTAATGCCTTACAGAGTGCGGGAAGAATATACGCAAAGTATCTTTCACGACATTGTTGGTTGTAAAATAAAGGTATACTTTTGATAACAAATGTGGAGTTATTGCTTCCAAACCATTACATAGAATCAGATTGTGATATATTTATGGATTAATCAACTTCCTCACTATCTTGAAGAATGTAATGAACATAATTATTATTATTGCTTTATATGCTTTGTTTTACGAACATTGCTTAGTAAGCCATAACTTAAAAAATCCATATTTGAATAATTTCACCAAATTAGAATGAAAAAAATTGAGAAGAATTCAAGATTTTCTCCTATTATTTCATAACTTTTTAACAAGTGATTAAAACTTCTCACGATATTTTTAAATTTATTCTAACTCAAGTTTATGGTATAAAATTTCTCAGATTTCTTTTTCTTTTCTCTTTTACGGTTTATGCAAAGATAAAGTATTGCAGTCGCCAAAAAATTTCGTCACGAGATTTTGGCAATTTTTCACTTTCAGGCCTTACTAATAAATTAAGAAAAAAAAAAAACTTCGAGAGTTACGTTTATATGTCCGAGAACATAATTTGAGGTGGAAGGATGAAGTCTAGCATGTAGTTTTTATACTACTTTTGAGCATTTGTAGACTTCTGTCGAATTTTCTAACGAAATCCACTAATAAAGAAAGTGTTTGTTAATCAAAGTTTAAGTCTATGCTATAACTACAAAAAGTAAAATGTTAGACTAGTATAATTTCGTACACAGTTCAGATCTAAATTATAAACACAGATTGAATTTTCTGTTATATTTGTTAAACGCTTGACCATCTATACGTCTGAGCATTTGCATGAACTCTAAAGTAATAACTCAAAAACATAATGACATATAATCGAAATTTGGAAGTGATATTATAATGAATTTAATTTTTCACAATATTTGGTTCCTTTCAATTAACAAAATGGCTTTGAAATTAGCATTTTTCTTTGCTTTATTAAGAAGTATAAAAAGATCTTGTGTAGGATATTTAAATTAAAAATCTGAGCATTTACAACAACCTTTGTTCTTAGTCCACAGATTTTATACTAAATGAGAAGGGAATAGCACTTTTATTGAAAAGTGTACGAGAAAGTACAAACTAACCAGTCAGGTTAGTTAGTTTTAGCACCGAATTCAGATTTGATAACCCATACACTGAAATTCTGCAGTTGATTAAGAAATAATATTAACTATATTGTTATACGTTATGCATATAATAAAAGGTTTTGAGATTTACAATTCTTACTTTGCAATACAAAATAAGTTGAGGTTTGCATTATAAACCGTGAAATCTAAGAACACGGCTCTAGTTGCTCTCGAAATCCATAGATTCTGTTTGAGGAATGCCATCACTGTTTTCGATTCGTTTTGGCTGGTACCCAAATCTGCATATGAGCCAGCTCCACTGTAGGTAGCCAATAAGCCCCAGTGACTCGATCCTCCCAATTCCCGTTCTGAAAAGTAGTTCCACCTGGGAGATAATTTATTTGATTAGATAGAGTATATAAAAATATCGGAAATATAAGTTAAATTTATAATAAAGCTCAATGAGTGTGTGTTGGCTCTCTACAGGCCAGACCGTTGGACCTACAGCTACCAAATTTGGTACATGTATACCTTGGATGTCAGGAATGTGCCCCTCGTAGCCCGTTTTTCGAATTTTTAATTAGAATTTGAATTAATTAAAATTTAAACGAAATTTCAACGTTTTTCCGCTATAACTTCTGAAAATATTATTGCACAAACATGATTTTTACATCAATTTAAAGATTAAAAAATTAGCTTTCTAATGGTATCAGTGTTTTAATGTATAATTTAAGTGTATATTTTTAACGAATTTTCAAAGAAATATTTTGACCATGTTTTTTTAGCACGTGACTGGATGAAATAAAAGAAAACAATGAAGAAAATACAAATAAAAAAACTATCATCGCAAAATAAATCTAAAGAAATGCAACTTTTAGCACGTCACTGGATAAAATAAAATAAATATAAAATGTGATATTTTCTTTAAAGAATGCAAGGCAAAGGATTCTATGATCGTTTGCAATATTTAAATCATTAATTCAATAAATTATCTTTATTTATACAGGATTGGATTTATACAGGATAGGAATTCAATTTCCCTTCCAATGGCCAATTTGTAAAATATTAATAATAGGCATATATATTGTTTAATACTATTAATTTGATCTAAATGAAGTAAATAATTGCATTTTAAGTAGTTTGAGTCAAATAATGCATTTAAGAATAATGAGTTTTAGATTTCTTCATACTTTGCTCTGTGAGCCATATTTTACAAAATATTTATATTAATATTTTAAATAAAAGTTGCTACATCAATCAGTCTTCGAAATCAATCATTAAAAGTGACTGATTTATAAAATTAAAGAATGTTATTAGGAAAACGTGTTCTTTTAGAACTTTCTGTCCATCATCTTAAAGAAAATATTAATTTCAATCCAATCAATGCCCGGAATTACTTCAAGGCTAATGAATATGTGATTTAATTGAAAATTTTAGAACGCATTACTCATGGCGAACCAGCTGGTCGCCAAAGGCGATCAGTGTTATATATAGTAATATTTTGTAAATTTTTTTTTCTTCTTAAAATGGTGATCTATTTTGTGGGAGCCACTAAAAGTTAATAATTTTCATATTCTGTTCCGTGCAGCTTGCATCCCTGATTACGTCATGATAATCACATGATTGTTTCACGCCTAAATTGACAGACAATAGTTCGACAATGAATCATATTCCGTAACACACACACACACACACACACACACACACACACACACACACACACACACACACACACCAATTGATCCCAGTAGCTTTGAATGATCCTTATTCTGTTTTATAATAAAAAACGACAAACATTTTTATTTTAAATTTGAATAATGCATTAATTATGATTAATAAAACTCGTACTTACGCTGTGCCATTCATTACACCAAAGGGTCTTTTGTCCTCTACTTGCGGAGAATAAACATCGTAGCACTCTGAAATCGAAGACTTGAAATCGTCATGAACAACACAAGAATCGTTTCTGACGCGCAACATTCGAAGTCTTGGGGAACCCAGAAGTCTGTTCTCGTACAGAACATTTCTATCTTCTTGGAGAGTGGGTGTGCCATCATTGTCATACCATTTTTCCCAAAAGAGACAGTCGTGCAATACATACTGGTCAAACTGAATCAAAAAACAAATTCATCGCATTATTTTACTACTTCAGATTACATGATTATAAATCAGTTTGTTCTAAATCTTTGGAAGGTGAGTATGTTGTATTTATTGAAAAATGAAACATAAATTACTATATGCACCCTTCTTTCAAATTTGAGTATGAGAATTTTTTTCTTTTTAAAAATTAAGAGGAAAGCAAAGTCAGACGTCGGATTATTCGGCTAACATGGTTTAAATCTTTCAATGAATGATATCATCTTAATCTTCGATGAATAATAACAAAATAAATAAATAAAAGTACAAAAATTAAAAAAAAATGAGAAGAATTAACCAGCATTGAATAAAAACAAAATAATTTTTATAAGTTATGCAATTCTCAAAGAATTATTCAATAAAAATTTCTCTGATTCAACATAAAATTTAAATCTTTCAATGAATGAGTTTATTACAATCTCAATAACAGCAAAATTGATAAATAAATGAATAAAATTACCAAATATTTATATCTAAGTTGTGTATAAATATGGTTGAATTTCGACAAAATTGTCTGGAACGTATAAGATATTTGTCAGATTGGTGGGCCAAGTTTCCAACCTCCTTATCGAGATATATGAGATGCGCTTAACATTTTTTGAAACTTTTCTTTGAACTGGAAGTTCTTTGAGTTTTTATAGGAAAGAAAATGAGGAAGAATGGTTGAACTTTAGTCCAACAAAGTGGCAATCGTGGCATGCTGTTTTGCCCTTGGCCAGCACGTTTCCCGAGTTTTAAACATCAACTGCTTCTCTCGTGCCACATGAAAAAGCATGCCACATAGTTGAATAAAATCTTCTGTTGCGATAGACTTATTTCCTTGTCTCTCATCATTCGGAACGCGACTTAGAGACGAATGATTTTTTTCATCTCTTTTCAGAACTAAAAAACTGACTGAGAGGCGAGGTAGATGTGGCAGTAACGAGGATATTTAAAGGAATTTTGAGGCTCTTTTCACATCCCAACTAATATTGTGCCATGCTACATCCCCGTTCCTAGCGTGTAGGTCGCTTCAAATGAATTTAGGATGGATTTGAGAGAAAAAGAAAGATATAAAACAACACTGGCTCTAAAATATTTTAGAGGCAAAGAAAATGAAGAGGCGAAAGGACACCTGTTCCACCAATATGGTAAGAGTCTGAATCCAAATGTCCTCTATATATTTTCCTGCCGAACGACTAAATCACAAAGTAGGACAATTTTTAATATCTTGACAAAATAGCATTTTCCCTTCTATAGAATGTGTAGGTATGTGCATTCTTGAGGTTTGATCTCGGGACCATTGTGTCTGTAGCCGAGTAACATAACTCCTAGACAAAAGTATACACTCCGGTCAGGAAGTTGTTATGTGGTTTAGTTTAGCTTAGTTTGACTAACATACCGTTGTAAAGCATCACTAGGGCTATTTTGGGACGGACCTCGTAAATTTGAACCATGGTCAGATGACGATGACAATTCCTCAGTTGGCACCACCCCCCATCTCCATATCATATCACAGCAGTGGGAGGACGTTTGACCTGACAGATTTAATGTGCAAGAGAGACCCTTACACGACGGTTCTTCGGTGGAATGAGGTCTCAAATCTGAAACACTCCGGTTCCAAAGTCGAGACCTTACCACCAGGCCACCGCTACCCCTGAAAGTTTTTACGTGGCTTATGAACTGACCACCTCAGGTATTATATACAATGCCCATGAAAAGTATGCGATAATTCTCAGATTTTATATTTTGCCGGTAAAGCATTTAAACATATTTCTAACATTTAGAGGTATCTAACATCTGATAAACTGATAGGACTACGAGATTCATTATAATGCATCTCTGCCAACAAGAAAGTGAAGGAGGTAAAGGTAGGCTTGCTAATTAGAGAATATTGTTTATACCGTTACGTAAATGAATACTAAAAGAAATCATGGATAGAAATGAAGCAAAAACTATAGACAGGAAAAAAAAAATCTTACTCTCCAGAAGTCGATTATTTGCGTTGATCCCTTGACATTGTTTCTGGTATCTTCGTAAGGCGATTCCAGAAATAGCTCGCTGATGACTTTGGTCAAGTAATACATATTAGGACTCATCATTCCGAAAGTCACTAGATACATAAAAGAAGTGGCATTAGGACTCACCCGGGAAGAATCTAATAAAGCGGAAGATAAAGTTGCCAATCAACGAAAATCACCCGGAAGTAAACAATGCTATTCATTCTGGTATCCAAATTTTTCGTGCTATTTTTGGGCACTAATCGTTCAGATAAAGAATGGATTTTGCTATTTTTAGAATTAATGCAAAATCTCCAGAGTAATTTGAAATTTAAAATAAAATAATTTTTTATCATGTGAGTACATAATGTTGTTTTAGTTTGAGGCTTTTGAAGCCTCAAAATACATGGGCAAGAAATTGTTGAAGCCTCAAAATGCGTATGCAGCAAATTCGTGATGTATTTATCCTTTTGAGGCATCAATGTTTTGCTTTTAGGTTTACTATAAAAAATTACAAAATAATCCAGAAATTTGTCCCATTTTTCGATTTATCACCAACTAAAGGTACAACTTAATTTCTTAATGTTTCAAAAACATCTTTCTAATTTGGATACACTCGAAGAAAAATATTAGTAATTAATTTGTATCGATTTATGAGAATTTTAGTGAATCATTACAATTAAGTTTACCAGAGTATAGTAAAAAAATATATCCAGAATTTTGCCGAAATATGATGAAATATCTGTACCATAAATTAAAGTTGGATTTAATGATATAATTAGATAAAAAATGATAGATACTGATGTTAGAAACGTGAGACAGTGTGCACATCTGAAGGCTTATGTTTTCACAAAAGAATGCTTTACATCCAAGAGTAATTTAAGAAAACAATTCTTAGAAATCGATTTAATCCATTAAGTCTATTGTATATAATTATGGTTCTATATTTGGGTCTAATATTTTTTCCTCAATTATATAACGTTTTTGGTATAAAAAAAGAGTGATATAGTTGCATGAATTTGTAATTTTCAAATAACATTTAACATACCTTAAAGGAGCAATGTCAATAATCTTTCTGAATGTCCAAATATATTTCAAGGTGGGAGAATGTAATAAGAATAATTGGTAGAAGAAAGAGAAAATAAAAACTTCAGACACCGTTATATTTAGATGTGGGTGTGAATTTTTCAGTCATTTTCGTCTAAACTAAGATTTAGACGAAAGCAATTCTGATAATATAAATTTGACACAGAAAAAAATTGTATTTTATGAATTTCTATGATATTCGATGTCCTGAATGATATTAAATGTCAAAATTAACTTCAACTAACTAAAAGAAGAAAATATTTTATACTCAGATAAAATGATTAAGGCCTAATGTTATAATTATTCACATGCACTCACATATGCAGAGTACCGTAAGGAAGACCAGATAGATGACCAATTCCTTGATGGTTGTCTTCACATACCATTCCCTATCTGTCTCCCCATTTGCAGCCATTTGTCGAGTTGCCCACACTCCTGAAAACAAAAACACATAGGCAGTCATTATACAAGATATATAATTTATATAAGCCTACTTTTTGTTTCACTAATCGTAATGATTACTTATATGGGTCGTTCAAATGGTAAAACAGCTATCAGAAGTAAAAAAGCTATATAATATTATTAAATGTGATCGAGATCAACTTCCGTAGATAGTATCAAAATATGAAAAAAAATTAGTAATTAGAAATTAAGGTGTTTTAACATAAATAATAATAATTATTTTTAAAAAGTGCGAATTATCAAATTGCAAGAATAGAAATTATTCCTTTATTCATTATAGCTCAAGTACCTTCAAGTAAATAGAAATTACGTTAAATTATTTTTCAGTCAATTAAGATATTAGCCTCGCAATATTACAAGTTATCAGCAGTTTCACGCCCCATAAGTTCGAGTTCATCTTACTGTCAAATGTAAACATCTCCTCCTTTCATCTTCCCCCCGTTTTGGTGAAATAAATGCATCCACTAGCATGAGCAAAACCGCCGAGGGTTTTTGATACCGAGAATAAACAGTAGACATCAATTTTAAATATAAAACATACAAACACCAAGATTATTAAGAATTCTGCTTGAAGGCTTCATCAGGATTCGGATCCTCGAGGACTAAATATGAAAATGACTGTGGTGCCAGGCATATCATTTCTCGCCATTGAGCGTCGCCTGTGACCTCACTTCTCGCCACTAAGTAGCCCTCTAGTGGAAAACACGTGAGCAAAAAGCAGTTCATGTCTGGACGAGACATGATTACGATGTTCTAAAATAACCGAAGACGTATGTATAAAGACGGAAGACGAAATTACGACGTATTGTTAAAAGACGAACTTTTATGTTAATAGACGAACTTGGTCATCCATTCCATCCTGTAAATTAGTCATCGCCATTTGTTCATCATTAATTAACTTCATTGTCATCCATTAAATTTTAAAGTATCATCCGGATTTGGTATTACTTGGCCATCACGACACCCCACATGACAAAAATTAAATTTATCAACAATATGGTCCGGGGACTTGGTTGATGATTACCTATTGCGCCCTCCAGGCAAAATGCCTATTTATTTATCGGGTGAAATATATATAATTTTTGTAATTTGTGGTTCCTATTTGAATTCATATGTTGCAAGACTTTACCCATCAATCCTATACAACATAATAATCTTTTTTCTAAATTTTTCTATAACATTTACGTTGATTTTGGGACTACAATATTTATTTGGTTGTTGTGAGTAGAATGTTTTGCATATTTATTTCTCATTTTATGAATGAGCTATTGGGGATAGTCATTATTCATTTTCACATTTGGTAATCCTTTCACAAAAAATGATCTATTATAATCCCTAATGACAATAGGCAGAACTATTCTATCATTTTAGTTCAATTTACACTTTGAGACGCATTAAACACACTAATCAAAATAAATGATTTATTTTGCAGAAAGCTCACTGTCAGACATATTAGACATTACAGACTGTTTTCTCGTTAATCGGAGCTTGGATACTGTAAATTATTGAAATATTTTTTTTATATACTGTTTAGTTGTAGTTTGATTTTTAATGTTAAATCTAAACTCCATTGTATACATTATTATACGTTATTTAGAGTCGGATATGTTTAAATTGTTTGTTGACAATTATTAAATGCAAATGTTTTCTTAAACGGTCCCATTTAAATATCCCCACATTAAATAATGATAATTTAATGGATTTCTGCCCAATCATAATATACATTGTTGACAATTTTCATAGTAATTATGATCAAGAATTTGGGATGGATAAAAGATTTTGATATTTTTTATATTCTCTATTTAACTGAAATTAAATTTTAATTTCAAATTCAAACAGTATTAACCACAATATTATACAATATTTGGGTTAGGATCTGTTTAAATTGTTTTTTATTATCCCTAATTTTAGATCTTTGTGTTCAGAATTCCATTTGCAGTTGATTGTCTATATTATTGGTTTATGAAACTACAGGAAACGAGGATTTATTTGCATTTATTTCTTAAAAAAAGAAACTCGGTTTTATAAAATTTCAATAATTCTTCATTGTACAAAAAAACTGAATATTTTTGATTTTGAAAATTTATACACTAAAATAAAAACCAAGGGAAATTCCCTTTATTTCTTAAAACTTTTTATAAGTATTTAACACAGCACTTTTGACTTATAGAATTTTTTAGTGAACTTAAATGTATGGCTGGTAAAATTCTATGAGATGCAGTTTCTTAAAATAGGGGACTATGATGATTTTTTTTTTTTTTTTTGCAGAATTAGGAATTTTTTCTTATAATATTTATAATATTTGAGCAGGTTTTATTAATAAAACCGTTAGAATTTGGTTTTGAACCCTTTTATACTGATTTATATATTTGTATTTATATATATTTCAATGCTATTTTAAAGCTTTAGGTACTATTTGTTACATTCTAATCTTAGATAAAATTTTATTTAGTTACAAAAAATCTTATAAATGAAACTCTAATGCATACTTTTTGCTCATATTTTGTATAATAATTTCTCAATATGGATTAGGGAATAAGTAATCTATTCATTTAGAAATATTTTATAGTTCTTTTAATATTCCGCTGTGTGAAAAAAAAAGATGGAAATTTTGCAATATTTATCAGTAGATCTTCAACATTTAAAGAATTATTTTTTAGCAACTTAATTTTTAGCCCAGGAACTAGTTAATATGTTTCTGGAGCCATATGATAATATATTTCTGCAGCTATATGATAATATATTTCTGCAGCTATATGATAATATATTTCTGGAGCTATATGATAATATATTTCTGGAGCCATATGATAATATATTTCTGGAGCTATACGATAATATATTTCTGGACCTATATGAAAAAATTTAAACAAATCATTTATCAACATCTAAACTAGAAAATTTTTGCTTTATTTTACTCTTTAGCCAGGAAAAAAATTATGCAATATTTTTAATATCCACATAGCTATTATATTTTCATTTCATACAGGTTTTTTTCAATATTTTTTAATGCAAGTATTCCAAAATATAGTTATTTTCGAACATTGTTTAAAAAAGGTTCATTCCTGGCATAATTACACTCCTTTATATAATTTAAGGGATGCGATTTCTTAAAATGATTTTTACTCTTCATTGGTGTTCCTAAACAAAACAAATATTTAACAAAGAATATGAAATGCTTCAACATTTAAACATTTTTGTCTTTATTAAAAACAAAAATAAACATAGAACTTTGCTTCAAGACAGATAAATTCATTGTAATTACAACGTATGCACATTGCTTGTTTTTTTTTCAAATGTGATTCCGTGATTACTTTTTCTGCTTAGTCGTTCTAAGAATGATTGTGTGAAGTGGTAACCGGTGTAAAACGGCAAAAATATATTTGTCGTCATGACAACGGAATTAAAACGTCGCCAACGCTTTGAAAAAGTGATTAAATCTGTTCTTTGTTAGTGGCCTTTTCATATAAATTTTACTATGTTAATTAAAACATGTGTTGTAGTCAGCAGAAAATTGCTTAGAATTCGAATAAACATTTCATGATTGAAGGAAAATGAAGGAGTTTTAATGTTAGAATTGTGACATTCATAAAGTTTGTTTATGGTTGACTTAAAGTTGCTTGAGATTGTTATAGAAGTACTTATATGCCTTTGCACTTGACCTACTGACATAAACCCACTAGTGTCTTTACTAGAAACTTAATGTTTATTTGATTTCCTAAGAGTATAATATTTTGAATGAGGAAACTACATCGTTAAGACAAGGATTTTCTGCACTGTAGAAGGTGAAGTTTTTATGTTCAATAAGTTAATTTTTTTCTATGATATCAAACAGGTAATTCAGTATACGAAGAACAACTTTGAATTGTTTTAATGATATATGTAAAAAACAATTTGGCTTAAAATAGTTTTATTTTTCTGTAATTTTATTCTTATGCGTTAAATTATCGTCTGCTGTTATAGAGCTTTCCTTAATTACAAAATGTTTTTTTACAGATAATTGATGAATCCTAGCAAAGATATTGGAAATATAAGTTAAAATATAGGAAATTTTAAGGAATTTTATAGCAAATATTCCTGTTTTATCACAGCCGAGAAAAAGCTGTGGAATCAGTATATCTAAAATCGGCACAAGCAAAATTGTTAGTAATAAAAGAATAATCTCTAATTAATCTAAAAAAGGCATATAGAATTAGAACTTTGTATTATAAGAATTTATCTGCTGTTCAGTTCAGTTCAGTTATATTAACGTCCCGTTTAAAGCAACACGAGGGCTATTTTGGGACGGACCTCGTAATTTTGAACCACGGTCAGATGACGAGGACGACAACTGAAGTGGCACCCCCCTATCCACACCGCACCACACCAGCGGGAGGACTTTGGCCTGACAGATTTAACGTGCAAGAGACGAAAATTTATCTGCTGAAAAATGCAGAAATGTTGCAATATTCACTTAAACATATGTATTTAAGAAATTATATTAAATTTTTTTTGTTCTTTACAATAGAAGGGAAGTAAAAATACTTGATAATTTTGTTCAAATTATTCAATCAAGGTAAAAACTGAAAAGAGTTTAGAAAAAAAATTAAACAGAAGGATAGTAAAGATAAGCGCAATTGATAAATTATTCAAGGTGTAAGAAATGTATTCAAAATCTTCATGCTACGTAAGCATAATTCAAAAATATATGAATAATTTAGGTAAAAAAGTTTTAGATAGGTAATACATAAAAATAATTAATAATTGTATTTTTATATATGATTTTCTTTTGAAATCAAATTTGTTAATATACATAGTTTTTGCCCCAAGTTAAAATCTCTAACAATATGCAACTGTTATTTTGAAATATGTGAATAATTGAGAAAAAAGAAATTTGATTATTTCATTATTCTATAAATTATAATAATTAATGTTTGGATATCATATCAAAGATATATTTTTCCGTTTCTACCTCCACTTATAAAAATACTAATGTATTAATAGTAAATTACATGTTAGACCATTTGAATTATAGATACCAAGTTTGATATATATATATCTATATATATCTTGGGGGCAAGCAATGCGCACCTTGGAGTCAGTAAATTTTACATTTTAATTAATTAAAAAATAAAAGGCATTTGATTGATTTTTTCCGCCATAACTTCTAAAAATATTACTGCAGAGAAATGAATTTTATATCGCTTTAAAGATTAAAAAAAAATTTTTTTAATGATACCAATTAAGTAGTCATGAAAATTATTTCAGTAATTTTCTTATTTCTTAAAAAGAATTTTGAAAATTTAGAAGTCTAATTTTTTTTTAAATATCAGTGTGGTTTACAAAACGAATAAAAAAAGTGAAATTTCTATACCTCTGAATTTTATCTTTGTTTTTAAATATTTATGATTTTAATAGCACTTTGATGATATAAGATTGATTTCCATGAGAAGTATCCCTGTATAAAATAAATGGAATCTAAGTAAAACGGGTAAATTAACGCAACTTTAGTGTGTAAACTTCTCAAGACCCCGAGTAAGAAAGTATATTTAAATAATACATCTAAAATATTAATTAAGAAATATTTCTGGCAATCAGCTGGTTGCCAGAGGTGATTATTTAATAGTAATATGAAGAAATAGCAAATATAATGACTTGAACATCAAGTATAGTATTTAGAATAAAGTTTTGCTTGTGTGCTTCAGTTATATTGTAAGTTAACAGTCTTAAGGTTTCACCTAACTGACTGAGTTTGAAAGGATGGAATTTAGGGAAAATTCTCGAAATGATGAAAAAAACGTATCTGGGAACAATTTCTTGAAATATCAGTCTAATTCTAAAACAAAGTTCTCGGGAAATAAAAAAAGTCTCGAGTAATTGGTTTTTAACAATTATTTCCTTTTATTAATATTATTTCTTGTATATTCACCTTAGGTTAAAATCCTTACGAAGGAATATATAGCTAATATTATGCATTTCAGTTATTATGTTTGCTTATCAGTCGTTTCTCACTGACTGTAACAATGGGAAAGATACCAAGGATTATTCAGAATGAAGATGGCTGGGATAATACAGCTTTATGATACTGATTATCGAATCTATCAAAGCTATCGTCAAAGGAGTGAGAATCAGTTTCAGACTAAATTTATTTCTATTTTAAACTTTAGCAAAGTGTTATCCTGAATGAACTTTAAAATATGTCCTAAGTGGATTTTAAAATAGGTTTTAGCATAAAAGACCTGAAAATGTACGAAGATTTTAAAATTTTTAAAACATCGTGTTTCATACAAGTACATATAGTTATTAATTGTATTTGTTGGTTCATTTCTTTATTTAGTTAGAAAAATATTTTAAATATTTGTTTTTTTTTTAATTTAATTTTTAAAGATATTTCATTGAATTCATATTTCTAAAATAATTGTAAAATTTTTTATATAGTCAACCAAGTTGAGAAAATTGTTTTTAACTTTTAAACAACATATTTAAAACAGCATGATAAAACTTATTTCTTCAACCATAAATTTGAATTTTAAAATTTAACTTCTTAAGAGTGGGTGAACCATTGTTTTTTCAGAAATTATTTCATTTTATTATTAGTTTTAATTATGAAATAGAAAAAAAAACTTTGAAAAGAGAATCTGTAATTAGAATTACATGTTCTTAATCTCAGTTGGCTATTATTTAAGCTCCAGAAGTAATCTTGAGATTATGTGTCTATGATCTATGAAGTAGTACGTTCCTTGTGGTTTATTTTGTTGGTATATAGAATATTTAAATATTTTAAATAAATGAGGCATAAAAATTCATAATTTAATTATAACGTGCTAAACTAAGAAATATCAGTTTTAAAATAAAGAAAAAAAAATCATTGATAGAAATGCTTACTCTTAGCTAATGCAAATAACGTACTTAATGTTCCCATTCTTGTAAAATTGTGTTAAACATGCAGAATCATTTTTTATTATTTAATTATGATATTCTAACATCGCAAATATTTCACAAATAGAAAATGACATGGATTCAATATTTGAAAACGTTAAATTCATAAATATAATAATTCGGGATCTATTTTTGTTTTTGATCCATTCATTGATTCTACCCTCACTCGAACATCCTGTTATCTAGACTGATTGAATTATCCATCGGATAGTGAAGAAATGAGCTTGAATTTTTCTTTAAAAAGATTACTATGATCTTGAATCAACACAACTTCATTTCTTGTCCATAAACTTCAATTTTAATCCATGTCCTATAAAGTCCAGTTTGATGGGATTTCTGAATAATTGCAATATTCAGATGTGATTCATTTTATTGTTTATTGAATAAATATCTTATATGTGCTTCATGTTTTAAATAAGTCAAGGAGAAGCATGTACAACGTCATTTCCCATTTTCATTCTATTAAGAGATTTTCTAAACATTTGAGTGATCTTTATGATTTTATGGACTGTGTTAAATTTTTTCCATTGACATTGATTAGAAATTATTTCTTTCTTACAAATAAGAAAAAAAAAATAGTATTTTAGTAAGTTGGTTTTGGCATCGTAACAGATGACACAAAAAGCACACAAATATGTAATGAATGTGCACCTGTGGGTCTTTATATCCAACATTGAATGCCAATTTTTTTTCCATTTATGAGCTGTGGAATCTTATTATAGGTAATAGGATGCTTATTACGTCCTTATATCCTCTTCATTCGATTACAGTTCAGAATAATGAGGCTCGTCTCAAATTAACATTTGTGGGATGCTAATATAACTAAAATAAAATTATCTTAAAAAATGGAAATTGAAAAATTGTGCTAAATTATTACAAATTATTTGAGAAAATAATTAAAGTAGCTGCAGCAAAACGATCATTGCTAATTATTGTTTAATATTCTTTGTAATGAATGCCAAATGCCAAAAAAGGGTTAGAATATGCTGCAGTCACAACAAATGCATTCTCACCTTTAATGCTACGCATGCAGCCATGCCAGCAGCCAGTTCTTTCCTTTTCTGGCACGATGTCCGTCTCATCGGCTTGAATGTACAGATCATCAACCATGATACCTTCATCATCGTTATCTTTAGCTGTGCTGCCCCATGCCTCGCCTATCTCATCATCAGCAATGGAGGGACGTCGCCGTTTGGCGATCTGTTGTCCAGCCATACTAAATGAATAAAAGAAATTTTTATGACAAAAATTAATAAGTTGCTTAGCAGTGATTATGAATACGTTGTTTCAAAGTTGTTGATTCTGTAATGACTTGATCGCGACCGGTCAAATGACAGAGTAGAATTCCAGATAAATTGTTTATTTGCAACCGTATAATTTTACAGAAGAACAATATGTTCTAACCTATATGAAATATTCGCTAATTACGCAGCAGTTGTAGGTTGGAGGTCTATCATGGAAAACAGTTTAGGGAAAGAGTCCTCATTAAGTCCAAGAAAAACACCATAAGACTCTAACGGGATGATAGCGAGAACCGCTACCTCGAAATCCTCATTCCGCAATCCAGAAGTCTCTCTCTTCTCTCAGGATCTGCCGGCGCTTTTCTGCTGTCCTAAGTCCACATCCTCAAATTCCATTCGCGCTCTTCATATTTCCATCGGCCAATCATCCAGCAAAAATGTCCTTAGATTAACGTCTCTGTCTTTCATGGTGTCGGACTGTCCATCAATGACGCATGCCAGCCATTCCTCTCTGAAATACATGTGAATGATTCCATCATAAAGGGACCAGCTATAGGACATCTTTCCTTTGAAGGAACGACAGGTTCCATCCCCACGACGAACTTCATGTGTGGTCTAACAGCCAGATGCGAAAAACCAGCAAAGGAGATTCCCCATTTCGAAAGCTGATGGCGTTTAACAATGGAAGCGTTAATAGGTTGTGAGCAGCTGTCGGGAAATGCCGCTAATCGTGAATAGGACAGGGGAACAGTTCCAACTTAAAAAACTTTAGACCCCAATAACTCATGTACAATTTAACTAAAACTGCCAGTGATTCTGAAGTTCGAATTTTCTCCGAGGGAATTAATTATAAGAATAGTTTCACTCATAGTTATAGTTCAGCCAATTTTGTTGATAATCTTATTGAAGCGCACTCTATATTCCCGCTGATACGAGATTAGAAGACTCAAATTCTCAAAATCACCGGAATATTTGAATTTTATTAGATAGCTGATAGCTAAACCTAATGTATCTTTGTTATTAAACAGCATCTTAAACCTCTATTATCGTTGCCCATAATATTAAATTACAAGCATCAAATTAAACAAAAAAATTCTCTCTTTCTCTCTCTCTCTCTCACTATATATATATATATATATATATATATACGTAAAGATAAATGCTCGTCTTTATAAATAGAGCAATTGATAATAAATATAAATATAAATTAAATACAAATTGAATAAATTTTTATGTATTATTAGCTAAATCTTTTGAAAATATTAGTTTACACAAAGGATTTTTGAACTTTAAAGTAAAAAAAGGGAGAGAGAAGTTGCTGTGTTAAGGCTAATAACTAATTTCATCTTTAATTTAAATAAGATCTTGCATAAATAATTGTTTCAATGAAACCTATCAATTAAATTACACAATCATAAAAATAGGAATATCTTAAAATTAATTCGCTTCACAATTTATAATTTTTTTTTATTTTTTCGATGAAACTGAAATTAAATTCCTTGTCTTATCAAATAAATCAATCGTGTACTTTTGCCATTGTAAGTATAAGACAAAAATTGTTGACATTAGAACTTTCAGTTCTTCATTTGTTTCGCTATATACCAACTTTTTAAATTGCACTAAGAAAGAATTTGATGTGGATTGTTGTTATTAAATTCACGAATTTAGTCATAAAAATATACGTCAAATTTTTGAATAAATGCACTCAATATCAGCAATTTAACAATCAGGATAACCAATATTCCTGGTGAACAAGATGGTCATAATATCGGTTATTATATATATATGTTACAAAATATAGTTAAAATTTCTATAGTAATATCAAGGATATTGTTTAGTACAAGGCTTAGTTATATCGAGGACATTGAAACTATTTACAATAATTTGCTTTCATTTAACATTGCGTAAGCGGCTTTTAATATCGCCAGACTAAACTAAGAACAGGTTGGTACTATATCGGATAAAAATCATAATGAAAAATCCTATTTTTTATTTTTTTCAAAGATATTGAAACCTATATACATCACTTTGCTTACCTTTAAAATTTCCCATTCGGCTTTGTAAATCCTCTGATTAAACTGGCGCCATATTGGTACTGCATCGTATATATATAATTAAAATTCATTTTCTAGTTACGAAGTTCTAGTTTCTAGTCATCGAAACCTTCATGTAGTATTTTGCTTCTCTTTAAAATTCCCCATTTGGCTTAAAATTCCTCAAATTAAACTAGAACTAGAACAGTACTGGGCAGGATAACTGACAGTTTACTATATGAGAATTTCTGTAGTGCCGATTACTGTGTCAGTATTACAGCGTATATCTATCATTGATTCTATTGAAGCCCGTGCCAGTTTTGATGGTAACAATTACCAACCATTTTTGGAAATTGCCTTATATTGCTATCCATATTGTTTTCGTAATTATTGTATTACATCATATAAAAATTTAGTATTACTGGTGAGAAAGTTAGTCAAAAAGTCGGTTATTACTATGTGTATATTATAAAATATAATTAAAAGTCATATTCTGCTGTAGGTCCCAGGATATTGAAACCTACATGCAGTTCTTAGCTTTTATTTAACAATGGCTTGGATTTTAAAATGTCTTAAAAATTTTTTTGTTGTTGGATGATTATTTATCAGCTTTACTTTCGTATGTGTATAAACACGATAATTCTTAAATATATGAAATTTGATAGAAAATTGCAAAAATTTAATAATAATTAAGAAATTACACTCTAATATTCTTTTTTGTAGCTAGTGGTCACATTGCCATGCGATTAATAATATACAAATATATTCACTATAGAGGGTGGGAGGAAATTTTGGGTAGACTATTCCGGCTGTTTTCTTTATTACGAGCTTAAGTAAACTTCTTATCAATTTGATTCTGATTTTTTTTTACTTCTGTATTATTTATGTACTATTTTAACTACTGCAAATAGTTAATGTAAAATTTTAAATCAAATAAAACACTCCTAAAACTACTCTTGAAAATCAGGATTGAAGAATGCTGAACTGAAAATAATTTGTATTTCAGTAGAAGAAATTACCATAAAAGCTATATTTTTAATGTACACAGTTAATGCAGTAAAGAATTAACTCTAAAATAAGATCTGTCATAAACCAATGAGGTAATAGAAAATGGAAGAAGTATTTCCGTCCAGTATTTCCCAAATAATAAATTATTTCGGAATCCATCATTAGCTGAACAGAGAATATACTTAGATTTCAGTTATAAATTAGATGGAATTATGACAGTTTCTGACAGTGAATACGACATCAGTAAAACTAAAGTTGGTTTGTAATTATAATGTCTTATTTTAAAATCAGTATAGTGAAACTAATTACTGTTAAAAAATCCTGCTTAATCCATTAACAGTAATATTGAAGCTTAAATATAGTTATGTTAAGCTTTCATGCTTAAACTGACAATATTATATTATTCCTTTTTGCTTAGAATAAAATGCTAAAATATAGTTTTAAGCTCTTAAACAGTTTTCAGCTGTCGTTTATCACCCATTATTATATAATGAAATCGGACTTAATTCGCACTCCCCTTTTAAATTTTATTTTTAAATTTAGTTTCGAGGGTATGAAGAGAAACCGAAAATATTCTTTATTATTGACTATTATATTTAAAGGAAAATTAATATTTATCTATAAAAAATTTTAAAAACGACTTTCTGGCTTTTCTTCATTATTTTTTTAAAGTTTTTTTTCTTTTAGTATTAATTTTATTTCTAAATTTATTTCCAAAATTATGAAAAGAAACCAAAGAAATTCTTTGTTATTGTAAACATTTTAAGTATTTTGTTAAAAATTAATATTTATCTATGCAAAATTATAAAGACGATTTTCTTTCTTTTTTTATCGTTATTTTTAAAAAGTTTTTTTAAGTACAGGAATTTTAGTATAAATTTGTTTTTAAATTTATATCTTAGTTATGAAAGGGAACTGAAAGTATTCTTTATTATTTGAAAAAATTAATACCTATCAATACATAATTTTAAAAACAATTTTTTTCTTTTATTTCCATTATTTTTTGGATGGATGTTTTTTTCTTTTGGTATTAATTTTTAAATATTTATTTTCGAATTTATGTAAGGGAACCGAAATAATTCTTTATTATTGACTATTATATTTTAAAAAATAATATTCATCCACAAAAAATGTTCAGAAAGATTTTCTTTCTTTTCCCGATTACTTTTTAAAAAGATTTTCTACTTTTAGTATTGGAGTTTTAGTATTAATTTCATTTTTTTAATTTATTCTTGATGTCATGAAACTGAACCAAAAGTATTCTTTATTATTGGCTACTCCATTTGAAAACACGCCCCCCCCATTTTTTATCTATAAAAATTGTAAAAGAATGATTTTCTTCCTTTTTTCGATAATTTTTAAAATAGTTCTTTTTTCTATTAGTATTGAAATCTCAGTATTAATCTTATTTTTTAATTCATTTTCTAAGTTATTCTAGGAAACTGAAAGTATTCTTTATTATTGACTATTATATTTAAAAACTCTTTATCAATGCAAAATTAAAAGGAAATAAAAACGATTTTTTCCATTAATTTTTTATAAAAGAAAAGACTTTTTTCCTTTTAGCATTGAAAATTTATAGTACACTATCTTAATTTTGGTATTTTAAATATAATTTCTATTAATAGGTATGGATGGATTACTAGGTGACTTTTAGAAATAATATTAATAATTAATAAATTTAAAAAATTCTATTATTGTATCTAATATATGGAACATTTACTCATTTGCACAATTTGTCTTATAATTCTTCATTTGGAAAAACAAAAGCAAATACTTTAATTAAAAAATATTTATCAAGTACTTTAATTAAAAAATATTTTATCAAGTTACTTAAAATATATGCCCTTTATTCAATACACAAAAGCAGAAAAATGTACTCTTCTAAGCATGAACCTTTCAAATAGTGATTATTAATTTGATTTGATTTTAATAAAATTCTATATATAGAAATATCTTCATCTGATCAAATTACACCAAAAGTTCAAAACCTTACCTTCTTTCTAAGGCCCTATCTGAGACTTAGTTAGAAAAGTAGGAGATGGAACCACACAAAACTAATTTCATGATTAGTAGCAATTTAAACCTTTCTTCATTCCCCGCCTAACTCTTTCTGGGCCCTCCTTTTATTGTTCGGTTCATTAAAGAGTGCATGGGAATGTTAAAAGATATAGCGCATCCGTGTTGCCAAGAGATACCGGGGTCTTCGTGCAGCGTGTTTAGTACACAATGGGAATCACCAACTCGGATGCACGCACGTTAGTTATACAAGGTTCCGACCTTTTGGGGAAGGGCTATAATTCTCATGAAAACAACAAATTGATGCGCCTTACATTTCGTGACCCGTGTGCAAAAATTTGTGTCTTGTATTCGGAAACCCTTCATTATTCTGAGTGGTAAAAATAGTGAAGAATGGCATTATTTTTTACAACTATACTTTATTTCGGAGTTTTAACAACTATACTTTATTTCGAGCCGTTTCGCACGTTAGCTGTAGACGGATTTGAGAGTAAAAACTCAGTGTAATTATTTATAATACTCGATTCGAGTTTTTATAAATGCTTTTTATTTGGAATATGAAAGCTTGTTGTGCGAAAAAAGGAATTGTTATTTTTTTTTTGTAAAAAATCCTTTTTAGTTCTTATAGACTTTATCAAGAGTAATTGGTAACACCTTCAACTAAATTATTTTTGCTAGAAGAATATAAGACATATATTTACAGAAGAGCATTTACAAAGATATTTTCAGATAATATATTGCACAAGGGGTGTTCAAATGAAAAGACATGAAATAATACTATGGGTATAAACGAAGACCTTATTCAATGCATACCTCATAGCCTGAGCACAACAATCTCATTGATTAATGAGCCAAAAGATTCCTTGTTCCCAGAATTCCTGTGGCCATTAGGAAACCCAATCCTGCACAGTGTCTTAAAGAACACCGCGATCCACTTTCAGAAGAGTTTTCAAGGGAGCAATATATGAAACTCTCAGAGCGACATGTCCGGGCTGTAGGGCAGATGGTCCAGCTGCTGCCACTTGAACTTGGCCATCCTGAAGACGTGTCGAAGTACTTTATCGGGGTGCAGAACCACAACCTTCGGGAATTACCCTGATCTTTTGTTCTTGATGGACCTGCGTAGTCTTCGAATGGTAGCACAGCACACATTGGATTTGATGTTTCTTCTGTGCTTGATGAATTCAACAAGTAGCGGAACTTAGACTGCGAACTCCAGGACGCTATGAAAGACTAGATCTCTTCACGACCACAGGAATTCTGGGAACAAAGAATCTTTGGGCTCCTTAATCAATGAGATCGTTGTGCTCAGACTTACGGTGTTTACTTTGAATAAAGTCTTCATTAACCCAATTAATTTATTGAATGAAATTTCAATTAAAAACTTTTATTTCTTCCAGAATCTCAGCCTTTCGAACAAGATTGAGAAGTAAGATGTTTTTATCTATTCGTTTTCTGCTTTGTTTGTCTGTTTGATAGTTTAAAATTTTGTAACCGATTTTGAACTAAATTCAAGAAGCTAGAGATGTGAAACTGAACTGAATATAATTCTAAATTGGAAGGATTATAACCAGTTTAGTTCAGCTGGAAAATTCTAAATTTTCTTGTCTGTCTGTTCGGTATAAATTTTACAATTGATTAAAAAATTTCAACAGATGGCGCCTTGACAAGTCATCAGCTTATCGGGAAGTTAGTTTAAAATCGATTGAAATTTAACACAAAAAGACAAAAAAAAAAAAAAAAAAAGAAAAGAAACAATAAAAAAATCTCTAATATATCACGTTTTTAAAATGAATAAAATTTGTAAAATGATTTTTGATGGAGTTAGAAGTTTACGAATTTTAAAAATTCATAAATTTTCATTACTAATTGTATAAAGTTAAAGAAATTATTTCAAACTTTTTAGTCTGTTTAAAAACGGAGTCCATGAAATATTTTAGTTAAAAAATTACTTCTATGCAATTATCTCCACTATAAAAAAATTGATAATATATCGAATAATTAAAAAATAAAAGATTGTTAAAGAATGGTACAAAATTAAACAATAGGCAAATATTTTAACTCATTCAAAAGCTAATGTTTAATTTATAGAAAACATTTTTACTGAAAGACACGAGACTTTTCAATCAAATGAATTAATTTTGAATTGCTATTCATTTATAAATATTTCGCTCCATAAATTTCATTCTATTAAACGGACAAATCAATCTGGAGAACAGAAAAATATATTTCAGTGATTTCAGAAATTCTGTGCGTGCAATTATTTTCTACCGAACTCATAAATCATGATTATGCATTAAATAAATAAATAAATAAAATTACAAAACCCCCCACTTAGAAAACTATTGAAACAAGTTTGTTGATTAAAAACATCTCTGCATTTATTTTGTGTACCTGGACAACACATCGAAGGAAAAAAAAAGGTACAAAACATTGCTAGAAGTAATTAATCACTCCACAAACTACATTTTTTTCTCTTCTAAAAAAAGTTCATTCGTATTTTGAAATTAATTTTGCATCAATGAATAGCTTCCTATAATTATATTTCTCTGAAAGGCCATTACATGCTTTCCCCCTGAAAAAGACTGCATTTTAAATGCTTAGACGTTTTTTAATAATTGATATTCGCAAAACTATCTTCAATGGCAGTGCATATTTCTTTTTTATCTCATAGCCAGTCAAAATTTGCATTGAAATTCTGCCCGATAAAATTTCCTTTCCATTTAGATCATATTAATAGATGACGAGGATAACAAATATTTTTCGTATTAGTAAATATTAAAGCCGAAATATCAAAAAGGCTAATTAGGCAGCTTCTTAAGAATCCGGTAAAATATTTCGAAAATAAGAGCCACTAAAATTTTGGAATATCTTATTGTGATATAAAATACTTACAATTATTTAAAAAAATTGTAAATAAAATATTAACAATTATTTTTATACTTACATATATTTTACAAAGTAATGCATATTAATATTTGTATGTTGTTTGATGTAGTACAGCAGTTTATATCCTCTCTTCTTTGGACAAGGTGATATTATTTTTATTTTCATGCTTGTTATTACTTTCTCCGTATATTTTTCAATAGTTTCTTGATTCCAGAAATGCATTGTTTGTTATTTCATTTAAATATGTTGTTTTAGTCAAATAAATTATAATGTATATCCTTAATTACCTCCAATATATTGGAGATAATTGTAAGCCTCTCAATAAATAAAAAATGGTTCTCTTCTCTTCACCCTTCAATATGGTATAGATGGGTCATCATCGGTAAGGCCGGGACAAAAGGTCATGTACTCAAACTTATTCATATTAATTGTTGCAATCTTGTTTTATATTCCTAAATAATTACTTTTTTACAACTTTCATATATATTGTTTGAAACGTTAAAAAAATATTTTTCTTCATATTTTGTTAATCCAATTATTTTTTCATCTAGTTTTATAATAAAACAAATTCAATTACGCTCCAAAATTTATAATGTTTTGCTTAGAACTTTTTAAAATTTGAATCGATTTTTTAAAAAATGAGAAATTTAAAAACTAATTTTCTGCAAATGGACATGCAATAAAAACAATGCATTATCTACTATCTACAAGGTTTAGGAAGTTAGGGAAGGGAGCTCAAAAGTCTCTACAAGATTTAAATATGCCCAGTTTGTAAAATATGCCAATTTTATTGCATTATCTGTATAAGTTATTAAATAAATTTAGAAGAACAATTGTTAGCTCGAATGGAAGTTATGAACCTCATTGAGAGTGAATTAGTGAGTCTTGTTGAACAGCTGTGAACAAATCATCATTAGATTTTTTTGATTAGTTATGATTTATGGTCAAAGATAACTCAAAATCATGAGCTCATAAATTGGATTTTGTCATTCTAAAAATTGCTGCTTTATCTAAGTAATTGCAAGGACATAGACTGAATTTATTGGGTGGAGAGAGAGTTATTCATTTTTAAAGTTCGTACTGACTTTTGGATCACCCAGTAATCGGTACATAAATTATAACTTCTTTTATGACATATGACAAATATTTATGGAGACACCGTCCTGACCGACTTTTATAGAATTTATTAAACTTAATGCTCTTAACAGACACTAACAGACAGTCCTCGAACTGATTGTCCATCAGTGAGTTTTTACAATCTTTTTTATGAAGATTGGATATATAAAGTCCAAAAAGACGAACTACAAGAATAAAATAATTTATTCAATCTTTTTATTTAACCCTTAATTGGGGATGTGCGATCTACGAGACTGCATTTTATTCACATTCAAATTTTTTAAGGAATGCATTTGTATGAAAAACTGCCAATACATTTTGCAGATATTTTTCTTGATAAATAGACATTTTTAGAAATTTTTCTAAGTATGTTATCGTTGAAAAAATTGAATGCGTTGAACATACATTATTTTCTCAAATTACATGTTACGATAAATAATATTCTTGGAAAACATATTTCTTTATATTTTTTAAATCATAATTAATAATTATTATTTCAGAATATAAAAATAATTAGGAAACAATATAATGTAAAATTCAACAACTGAATGAAAAAAAATTGACAATGGGTAAAATTGCCCCTTTTTTTATCTGCTTATGTGACTTTCATAGCAGAGTTTTTAGGGTATTTGAAACATAAGGTTAAGAACTAGTATAAAAATCAACCTATAAATTCTGTATATATATATATATAGATATAGATATATATATATTGGTATATAAACATATTTTGTAAATTTTTTCAAAATGCATTATCACTAGAAAAATTAATTATGTTTGAACATACATATCAGAATCAGTTGAATGAGAACTTTCAGTGAAAAACTCTTCTGAACAATTATCCTTATCACTAAAATCCCTTTCTTCTACATTTAAAAGTATCTGGAACACTGTATCATAATATGATAAACAAATTGGATGATATTTCGGGGTCCATGTTTTCGCGCTATCTACCAAGCCGTGTTTATCATTGGGACACTAACAGGGAGATGCGGTTTTAGATTCTGCGCTTAAAGAAGTTACTGAATTATTTAAAAAATTGATTGAAAAAGTGCACGTGTATTGAAAGTCACAAATAAGGAAGCACGCTAAATTATGCTAAAAATGGAATAGAGGGTGACCGAAAGTCCATCGCTAGCGATCTGACAGACTGCACGTCTCCAATTAAGAGTTAAATGATTTCAATTCTTTAAAAATCAAAATATCTTGCATATTCCAATCAATTACTCAAATGCAACGTTATGACAGCTTTTCATCCAAGCTATAAGGTTCTGTTTCCATTTTTTTAGAGGGAGAGAGGTCACGAATTTCATCTCCTTTTCTGTCCCTAGATATCCGATTAAAAAAATAATAATTTGGCCATATTGTTTGCTGTCTTGATACCATCGGATTAAAAAGTCACATAATATTATTCAATAATTTTTATTTTATTGTCAGGAACATCGCTATAAAAATAAAGACGGGAAGAAATGTACCCTCAAAGGATGTGGAACAAAACGAAAATTGAGTTTTCCGAATATGCGAAAAATCTCTACAGAAATTCATTGGTAACAGGAATCCCTGAGATAGTGGTTGCTAGCAACTGGAGAGTCCGTTTGATACGGTTGGCGATATTCATTTGCTGCATAGTTGGATTCATCTACCAGTCTCTTGATTTTATGGATCTCTACTGGAAGTACCCAACCATTTTGGATATACAGATCACTCGAAAGGATGAAGTTATGATGCCAGCTATAACTGCTTGTGATGCAAATGGGTAAGACACTAGCTACAAATGCTTGTGATGCAAATGGAGGGACACACATAGTAAACAGATATAACAACTTGTGTTGGAAATAAGAAGCTCATAATAATCAAATATAATTGCCTTGTAAGGCAAATGGATAAGACGCTATAATCAGCTATAACTGCTTGTGATGCGAATGAGTAGTTCACTCATAATAAACAGATATAACTACTTGTGATGCAAATAAGAAGCTCATAATAATCAGTTATAACTGCTTGTGTCCCAAATGGGTAAAATGGCCAAACAACACTTTACTGTGAAAGCGTTTAATCCAGATTAACAGATAAAATGTCTGAGACATATACATATACATCTTATTATTTACTTCATTTAAAATTCCATTTGGTTAGGAAATAATCAATGCATAAATAACCAAAATGCTTACTTATTTCACACGTACTGACGCATGCAATTACACACATGAACGAATGAAGATACAAACACCCAAACACGAACGTATTTATACAGATGCACACCACTGACATCACTATATGAATCCTTCACAACACACGAACTATATTATTTTTGCTTGATTTTGTTCTATGAATTCATCCTAACTGTTTGCTTATTAATTTTGATATACCACAAATTATTGTGCTGCATATTTCCTGTGATCTGCTCATTTATTGATAACTTTTTAAATGATATTTTTATCAGGGTGAGGTTGTCTTTGTACTGCAAACATTATCCATGTAGGAAACCACTGTTAGAACATAGATTTTGTAGATGTTATCCTCCAGGAAGATACTGTAACAAGAAAGAACTTTATCCTGAGATCATGGTAAATGTTAACTATTTTTGATGATGAAAATTTGGAAATATTGATAAATATTTATTTGATTTTTTTTTCGTTAAAAAATGTCCTTAGTTGTAAATTACCACTTCTATTTAAGTATAATTTTTATTTTTGATTTAATCTCATTCGAATTCATTTCGTGTGTTAGACTAAGAAATAAATATAGGTGTCAACTAGTTAAAACAGAGTGGTTATTAATTAAACTTAAACTAGTAAGAACATCATACAAGCAAACGGGTGAAGTAACCAAATATGGTATATGAACTATACACGAGATGAGCTTAAGGAATTTCAATAAAAAAACCCAATATGTCTACGAGATGGCATTATTGCCAGAAAATATGAATTTCGATACAATAAACGACCAAAACGGAATACAGAAACAATATTAACCTTTGTTGACTAGTTTCAGATCAACTTGCCATCGAACCATATTAAGTAAAGGTAAGGAAAAAATAGCAGTATGCTGTTTGAGAAAAGCAGTTCAATTTGAATAAATAAGAACATATTAGGACGAAATTGCACCAGACGAACAGTTATTAATCATGCACACCAAAATTTCAAGTCGATGGACAGTTTGTTCAAAAGTAGATCATAACTGATCAGTTTTGATGCTTTGCACATGAGGTGTAATAGACTTCATTTTGTCATTCCATGTCGCAACAAGATACCGTCATCATTGTAGCTGGAAACATCGACATAAAACATGACAACGACTGCAAACGTTTCTTATCCTAATCTGTTTTGCATAAAACTTTCTCTTCTTCTCAATGTAAATCTCAGTTTCTTTTCCAAGAATTGATAGTTTTTCCTTGTTGTACATTTTATTACATATGATTCTTGTTCTGTATTGTTAATTTCTATAGTCCGTTGTGAGCGTTTATTATATAAAATTTAATGCTTTACCAGAAAAAATGCCCTCTGGTGGACATTTTAGAATTTTTTTGAAATTACTTCAGAGCATCTCGTGCATAGCATATATAACAAATTTCGTTGCAATCCATTCATATGTTTGTGTTGTAGGATTCTGTTAATAGAAGAGGTATTAACTATAACCACCCTGTATTTCTCTTTCTTGATTAGTTTGATCATCTGAGGATGGTTGAGCTTATTATATAAGACTGGTAATATAGCAAGGGCATATGAGTCATATATGATATGAAATTACCACTTATTCAAGTGTACGTGAGTTCTATGCATATTCAACCCCTTAACCTTTTTAGCCTTAAGCCATGTGTACATTAATTTGCAGTACTTTTACTCTTTTTAAAAACAATCAAGTCATTCTCAAATGTTAGCTTACAACAAAAAAATTACAAAGAGTACCTCAATGTTATAGTTATTCTTTGAATTTTCATTTGAATCAAAACGCCAAAAAGTTTTCTAAAATCGACGATGTCATCTATTTAGATTGCAGAGAAAATCAACAAATCGGAAGGTTAAGGGCCCCTGACATATTTTATATTGCTGGAATACTAAAGGCAGTTTTCATGAGAATATTTCATTTAATTTATTACGTTTACATGCATGTGACAGCACAGATCAGCAGATGGTCAACTCTTTTGAAATTTGCTTAAAATTCACTTAATTCTTTTGGCATTTGGTTTAAAATGTTATAAGAATCCAAGTTTTAGATGTTAAATTTGCATACCAAATTTCATCTACTTATTTTCTCTCGTTTAATTGATTAGTTTACTTGTATCTGAGCAGCCAGTCAAGCAGACATTTTGTGAATGTATTTCGTTTAAAATTTGGTGGAAATCAGCAAATTTTAGATGCTAAATCTATGTACGATATTTCAACTACTTATTTTCTCTTGTTTAATTCATGAGTTTGCAAATAAACTTGAATGCATTTGAACTTGAATGCTAGTCAAGCAGTCTTACTATGAATGGATTTCGTTCAAAAATTGATGGAAATCTTGTCTTAGATACATCAATTTTTTTCCTGTATAGAACAAAATATTTTAAGTTATCATGTTCAAAGACTGATAAATACAATGAAAAAACAAGTTTTTTTAAAGTTAAGGTCCTGGTTTTAGAATCTGAAACGAGTTCGTCAGAATTTAATTTTTTTTCTTGACATTTTTAAGACGTTTTCTCTATAATGTTCTGTAATGCACTTTTTTTCAAACGTCTTTTATTTAGAAGTCAGTTGAAAAATTTGAGTGATGAACAATTTCTTTTAGATTCCGTTAAAAGTTGGTGATATTAGCAGAACTTTTTTTCTCGCCCAAGAGGACAGGAAACATCTGATGCCACATGGTGGGGACTTCGTTACTTCCTGTTCATTAAATCAACTCCCTTCAACTGCTTTCAAAAGTTGTGGGTAAGCATTTTGAACATTATAATTCTTATAAACAGGATTTTAATCCTTTAATAATGTGGTTAGCAGTTCATTTATCTTAATACAGAAAAATTCGTAAGGATTTATACCAGGAGTATTCAAATGAAAATGTACGAAATGTAGGTGTTTCATGCTTCTAATAATTTTAATCATGTTATTTAGCTTCTAAGTAGATAATCTTCTAGGTATTTATTTAGAACTTATTTTAAATTTAAAACAAACGATTTTAACAACAGAACACTATCTTTATGTAATAATTTTATCTTAATACCTATCGCCACAATATTATATTAAAAAATGTTATCAAAAATAAATAAATAAATAAAGGTGGCTCTGGTTTACATGGCAGTGGTTCAAATGAATAAATTCTTCAAAGTATACACTTTAGGCCTGAGCATAATGATTCCATTTATTAACGAGTCGAAATATTTCTTGTTTCCCAGAATTCCAGTGACCATGACGAGACTCGATCCTTCACAGAGTACTTGATTTCGTTGTCCGAGTTGAAGCACTTCCCTTTCAGATGTTTTCTCAGGAGAACAAACATATGAAAATAGCAGAGCGACATGTTCGGGCATTCGTGCGAGTGTCCGAACTTCTTCCACTTGGGCTTGGGCAGTTTCGCGTGTGTGACTCAGGTGCCGATTATCATTGAGCAGAAACACACCCTCCCTGAGTAACCCCGGTATTTTGTTCGTGATGGACCTGCTTAGTCTTCGGTGTACAATACACATCAGAGTGCAATACACTTCTCACAATACACATGAGAGAGCAATACACTTCTCCCAATACATTTCTCACAATATACATCAGAGTGCAATACACTTCTCATAATATACATCAGAATTAATGATTTGCAATGTGAGTGCCATCCTGTTTTCACATGCACTGCAACGTCAACTGGATGGCTCTCTTTATAAAAGCGGGATATAACACAAACGTAAAACATAAAATATAGAAAAAATTCAAACACTAACAAATCATCATTTTTGTCTTTGGTTCCAGATCGGTCTCTATCCTTTAACCCTGGAGCCCCCCTCCATTAGGAAAGGGGGGGGGGTTGCTAGAAATAGTGAATGGGGTTGCCAATATTGGTATGTCTTATATCACACATCTGAAATTAAACAGAAAAGCGAAAGGAATTCCATCATTACAAAGTAAAAACGAATTATACTACTTTCAAAAACCATTTCGACATTGGCCTGGCACAATGTACTATATTCCCTAAATATTCAAATGAAACCCGTTTTCACTTTTGTTTTACTTGTTAACTTTTGTTTACTAACCTAATTTAAAGTAGATATATTTCAGTTTTTTTTAAACTCTTCATAGGAAATTGACATTGGCTCCAGCATGCCCTAATAAAATCAATGAGCCAACAGCTTGTTTCAGCATTAACAGTATATACGGACATCCAGAAAAGAATCCGCCAAATATTTCTGCTTCCACAGGTATTTCCGATTATTATTTATGCCGAAGAATTGATATCTTATATTTGTGTTGCATATTTTGAAATGTTTAATAACATTAGAGTCTGGGCTAAAAATATCCCAAAGTTATGGCTTAAATGACTTATTATATAACATTAAAAAGTAGCTTCTGTATTAAAAATATTGTTGTTGTTTTTGCTTATGTCACTTGGTTTGGACACCAAATTCAAACCAAGTCAGAGAGATCGAGAAAAGGTAGGGGCAGTAGCTTCTTAGGATAAAAACTCCTGTGGATCCCAGGGCAAGTGTCTGACTCATAATAAGATTGCACCCACACAGTCGCTTTCATAACCCCTTTTTACAGGTGGGATCTCTCATACACCACACAGATAGATCACAAGCCAAAGAACAACCATGCCCGAACCGGGACTCCTAGGTCACTGGGTTTATTGGTGTATATTATATATAAGATAATTTTAAACTCGAATATGGTCAGGTATATCAAATGATAGATTAACAATAGTGCAAAATACTGTCTTATGAATAACAACAAGAAAGAATGTAGAATTTCGGATGGCAAGTCTTCAAAACACTCAAAGTTTATTTTTTTTTGTATTATATTCTACTTGCTATTATTTTTTGTATTGCAACTTTCGTCATTGCATTTGTCATGCTATACACAAAATTTAAATGGTTTCCTTTAGACAACCGAGTTGTACTGTTGTAAATTTGCACATTTTACCTGATTTATCTATTTATATTATTTAATTAATTGGCAAAGACCCTACTGTAGTGCTTGATCTTAGAATTTATGACAAATTCTTGTTTTTGCATGTTAAACAAAAAGGGTTTAAATTTAATTTACAAGTAAGGGTAATTTTTTTCTAGTAAATATTGCATATAATGCAAAATTTAGTACCTACCGAAAAAAATGAGCTGTTACCATTTTAAAACAGCATAAAAAATACTTTTCTTTAAAATATTTATAGATTGATGACAAACCAAAAATATGCTGCAATTCGATACTATTTAAGTTCATAACCCACAAACCGTTATGTTCCCTAGAAAATTAGTATAATATGTGAATATGAAATTAACAAATGTAATATTAATACAATATAAATTTTTATTTTCAATAATAGATGCAACCTATAAATTTTCATTTTTAATTTATTATTTGGTAATGCATAGACAGAGATTTTATTTTTGCTCTATTTAAACCAAATAAACACGAATTTACTTTATTATATTTAGAATCAAAACAAGCATTACAAAATATTAAATGCTATATAATTTGAAAATCTAAAAACAATGATACTTCTAAATACTACATATAAAATTTTAAAAGAATTCAATTAATTATATTTCATAGGTTTGTACCAATTGTTTTTAAATCTTCGTGAGAAAAATAAAATAAAATATTTTTTATTTTTATCACAGAGGTGCAGGTTAGTTAATTTTTTAAGACTTAATTTATGGGATTCCGATTTTTCAAAAAATATACATATTTTCACATATTTCTGTAAATGTTGAAATGTCTCCTCGTATATAAGGCAAAAATAGCTGTTATAGTCCTTCAATACTAAATTTCTTTACAGTTTATTTTGTAGTTTTAGAATTTCACTGCAAAATTCGTTAGATTTGAGATATGTAGTTGATTTATTTTGTAATCAACCAAATTAACTATTTTTTTCAATTTAAAGTGATGGTGAGAACATATTGTACAATTAATCGATTATTTTGCAATAGCTATAGAATTAGAGCTGTTCAGCCCACCGAATGAGTATGATCCTGCTTTGATGGAAATGTACAAGCAAGTCTCTCTGCATTCTCCGTATGCCTTGTCCAATCCTTTCGTTGAAGGGCTGCTCTTGCACTCAGAGCGGAGCTATAAAATTTTCGTGAAGCAGGTAAATGACGTTAGAAATTCTTCGTTCGAAAACGTTGTACTTTTTACCTTTTCCTATAAGTAGTATTGAGAAAGTATACTAATCGGCAAAAATTCGAATTCAATATTTTGAACAAATTCCATAATTTGGATCTTCTTGAGTTCGATAAACACATTTTTAGAAAATGGCAATCTGTCTGTTTGCCACAATGGTAATCAGAAATACTTTGAGCTAGATGTCTAAAATTTGGTGTGCGATATTTATACGAAATTTACAGAATTCTATTAAATTTTGAGTAAAGATTTAGTGGAAGAAGTTTTGATTCAGAGGAAGTCCATCAGTTGGTCTCTTTGAATATTAGGTAACATGATAATTACAAGACGAAAAGAGCTAGGCAGATAAAATTAGGCACATAGATTTAATATTTATAATGTAATAACCTATCAATACCTATAGGGTAGACACCTATTAATACTTTTATTGTAGACACCTATCAATACCTTTAGTGTATATACCTATCATTATCCGTCAATACTTTTAATGTAGTCACCCATCAATATCTCTCATTACCTTTAGTGTAGTCACCTATCAATATCTATCAATGCCTTTAGTGTAGACACCTGTCAATACCCCTAATGTAGACATCTATCAATACCTTTAAAGTAAAAACCTATCAATATCTATCAATACCTTTAGTGTAGACACCTGTCAATATCCCTAATGTAGACATCTATCAATATCTTTAAGGTAGAAACCTATCAATATCTATCAATACCTTTAGTGTAAATATCTATTAATATCTTAAGTGTAGACACCCATAAATATCTATCAATACCTTTAGCGTAGATATCTATTAATATCTTTAATGAAGACACGCATCAATATCTATCAATACCTTTAGTGTAGATACTTATTAACATCTATCAATACCTTTAACCCTTTATTTACTGAATTATGTTGCCGTCTATTTTTCAACTTTATTTTCGCACCAGTCGTTTATTTTCCTTGCAGAATCATCCCAGGGAACCCCAAGAAAAATAATGTAATTAACAGAAATATCTTAATTAGTTTAATTATTAATTGAATATTTTTAATTCCTACTTTTAGCTTATATTCACCTCATGTTATTTGGGTTACGTTCTGCGTGTTTTTAGAATACAATAAGCAAAATTAGTCATAGAGTAATGATATAAGCTAGATTTTAATGGTACTTTTAAGTACCGTCAGTCAATAAAGGGTTAATGTAGACACTTATCAATATAATCATGTAGATCAATATAATCAAAAGAATCGTATAGATTCCTATCAACTGTTCAATGTGTTGTCTATTGTTTTTTCCTACAAGCTGAATGTGCAAAATATCATGCTCTACAATAGATTGGAGTGTTTCAATAATTATATTGTGAACACATTACTTGCTTTCCAACCAGTTTTTATATAAAATGTCATTTGAGTTCATATTTTGTTTAAATTTTTCTCATCTGTTCTAGACAGTGAAACACTTAATGGGACCGCCTTATGATACAAATTGTTTTGACTATCATAAAGAATGGAGGAAAAACGGAGGCAGAGGGCCGATATCAGAAAGTGTAAGCATGCTTTAATATTAGAAGAAGAAATACTCCGACACTATTTTACATTCGAACAAGCTGAATTTTGAAAATTCACAATCACCAGTTTTTGAGATAACCAACATAGTGCTGGAAGAAATTATTTTGTTCTTTTTTCTTCGTTTATAAACCTGATGTATCAATATGTTTAATGCAAATAATTACTTTCTGCCTTTTCGTCTGATTTTAAAAATCGATTTTAAACTAACTACCTAAACTAATGATTTGTCATGGCGCCATCTGTTGGAAATGACAGTTTTTAATTGATATGAAAAATTGTACCGAACTGACGAATGATAGAAACGGATGTGATAGCGAGTTAATATTTCATTGTCGTCCAGTTCTAAACTATGCTTAAACTTATAAGTCTAGTTCAATGGAGGTTAGTGTAAAGTCGATTTCAAAATTTGAACCTAAAATAGAGGCAAACAGAGAAGATAACGAGTTATTAAAAGTATGTTAATTAAAAAGAATCTTCTTCGACTGTGTATTGCTCGATATTTTCCTTCTATATCAAAATAACGCATTTCCCATTTAGGTTGAAAATGTGACAAAGAGATTCGAGTTTTGCAGAATGATCATATTTAAAGAATATATTAAAAGAATTGCAGTTCAGAACAACATGAAATCCGATTCGACTATATCCTAAGAAAAAAGAATAAAATAATTCAAAATTTTAGCAATAAATAGCACTTAACCATCATAAAATTATCATAATGGGTTCAGGTATCAGTGAGATGGGCAATTTTTGCCATAACCATTGCTTAAATAGCTGGTTAAACCAACAGTATTCTTTTACATGCATAATTGCAACTGTTTTTATTGAAAAAAATTAATGATAAAAACAGTGATTTCTACTTCACTGGATAGACACGTCACTAGCACTTGAAATCTCATCTATTGTGGCAAGATGGCATCACATGAGATAGGAAAAAATAAATACATTATTATTTGGCCTGAGGTTAGAAATTGTATAAAAAGTAGCGTTGAAATCGGTTTTTAACTGCTCTGAGATCAAAAATCATCACCGAAAAAAAATCCCCGAAAAAGCAACAATGAAATTGTTTCTTAATTGTTAAGGGACTTGCACAAGAAAATCCATATTCCATTACGTCATATTCAACCACAGGCTTAAATTGTGAAAAAGTATGATTTAAAGAGATCGGAGTGTATCTGCTGAAATTGAGAATTCTTTGAGCAGGTCGTGCATTCAATTTAACTAAGTTTGCCATTGAATCGCAGAATATATACTTTAGATAGCACCATGCTTATAAATTAAAAGGATTAATATCAGATGATATTGGTGGACGATTGTAAAATTTTAACATATTTTTTCTTGTCAGGATGGATGGATTTTCAGCAAACAATGCCATAAATGTCGAATTATAGCGGAATCTGTTTTTATTTATTTAATTTTTCTATAAAACTTAAATCTAACGATGATCAGGCTATAACCATGCAACCTAAACAGTAATCATCAGATCACTAGTACTCAAACCTATAAGCGTTTTATAACGCATAAAGTACCATATAATGCTATGATTTTTTTATCTGTCATATTTCACTCCCCTCCCCTTTCTTTGTGTCCACTCAGAGGAAATTTCAAACCAATCTGACCAGTATTCTTTTTTTATAGCTTTTGGAAACTTAGTTATGATGAAAGTAAATTGAGTACTGTTCATTTTTTTGTAGCTATTTGAAAGTTAAATTTTAATTGCATTCATCCAGCGTTTTGAACATTTTTAGGTGCCCTGTTGGTGCAAATTTTTATATTTATCCATAATTTTTATATTAAAAGTAAATACTATATTTGATTTATTTTGCTTATCTTTCTTGTGCTATTGTGTTCGTACAGATATGGACAGAAAAACAAGCATAAATTTATCATTTGATAGAAATAATCCACTTTAAAAAATATATAGATAATTTTTATGAAAAGAGCATTATAAAGTTCATTCATTTTGCCTGTGAGTAATCACATATAGATGATATACATGTATACACAGATATTTGCTAGATACTAAATACCGAGAAATTTTATTCCAAAATCGAACACAGTTTTACAATTACTGTAAAAAAAATCTTATCTCATATTTTATTTATTTGGAGTTACGCATTTTAAGTTATCCTGTTTAAATATACAGAATAAATATAGCTAATACAAAATAAATATAGTGAGTAAAATTGCTATAACTATTTAAAGAAAAAGTGTTTATCATTAAGATTAACACAGAATGCTGACGGAATTTCAAAAGTTCTTTACGTATTTCGCAGGTGTAGTGAAGCCTATACATCGCAAGTTGAAACTTTGCAACGATAAAGCATTAGTGCAAATAGCAAGTCCGGACTTCACACCCTGCGATTTTCATCTATCGGGTTATGTGAAAAGTAGGGTGTATGTGCTTTCCATGTCCCAAGAAATTGCAGAAAGCAAAATACTCATTTGTAATGTGCTTGCATCGGTAACTGCAGACACGCTTCAGAATCTATTTCGTGAAATTGACCAAGTTAATTTACATAGAACATCTATGATGTATGTATAAAAAAGTTTGAAGTTCCGTCTACGTTATGTTTTAATCTTAGCAATGAATTCTTTTAAATAGTTGGAACCTTTTGTAATTGCTATATTCATTTTAAATTACTCTCTATATTAACGGACAGACAAACATAAATCCTTTTGAAAAATTTAGTTCAAAATTTTAAATACATCTACAGTAGTGTGAAAGGCCGTATGCGTGATTCTACCTCTTTAACTCGCTTCTTTTTTAAGAACTGCTTTTACAAAAACAAAATTATCATTTTCTATTCAATAATTATTAATTATTATTGAACAAAAGTGTCTCTTCATTTATTTTGTTACAATTTTACAGGATTGCGTGCAACTTTGCAAGAAAAAGATTCAAATGAGCCAAACAGGTGGTTGTGTGCCAACTAATATTTGGTACCCGAGTAACGAGAAGAGATGCTACAGTAGCACCAAATGGTGTGCTGATTATGGAATGTCCTTCGCTGAGGAGTGCATGGATGTATCATGTAATGTATAAAAATAGCTTTCATATTCTAAAGTGTACTATATTTCACTCATCAACTCGCATTGCAATTCTGGAAAGCCAAAAACTATTGACCTGGATGTATAACTTTACTGTATTTTAAAATAAGCAATGTTCCAATTGTATTTAAATGACACTTTATAGACCGCAAAACCAATCGTTGATTTGAATGTAAATGTATATTATTTTTTTCTAAAATAATGCAGTGTGCGTCTTATTGTATCTGTCATCCCTTTTATTCGTCTAAATCAAAGCGTTTTGCAGTCATCTGTCATAGACAGACATACCTTTTCAAAAACTGTGTTTCTTGATCTCAGTGAGGTCTAAAATAGAGTGATTTGTTAAGATCTTGAATTCGAATGCTTTGACGATGACAATACATTTTTTACCCTTCGTATACAACAAATTATTATTAATATGTGAAAACTGGATGTTGTTTTGGCTAGGGAATTTTGAAGCTTGAAATTGAGTAGGCATTGAATAAAATATAAATAACAATTTTTACTTTCAACTTTTTCTTGGTTGGCAAAAAAAGTTCCGGAACTCTCATCAATCTTGAAAGAAAAAAAAAAAAAAAGCTCGCGCATGCGCATGGCGTTATATTTTAAACCGGTTTAAATCTTTCGCTTATCAAATTTTTATTGGCTGGCAAATAAAATTTTAGAGCTCTCGTCAGTCTCGAAAAAACAATCATTCTTTTTTAAAAAGTTGACGCATGCGCATTATGTCAAATTTCAAGCCGGTTTAAATCCAATTCTAGTTTTTCAACGTTCACATGATAACTGAAATTTGAGATGGTAGATTTCAATTTTTTTTTCCTCGTCATCATTATTATTTTGTTACAAAGGTCATAACAATAGATGATTTAAAAAAAATATTGAAACAGTTTCCAGTCAACTTCAAAATTTTATCCTTATATTTACTTATAATAAAGATGAATGTATTAACGAATGAACGAATGTAAGAAATTACTAACGGAAACAGTCAAAATTGAAATTAATTGCTATATAAAATAAATTATTGAATAATAAGGCATTTTTAAACAACTATTTTAAATTAAAATTAGGGTAATAGAATATTTTTTATGTGACGCTAATTGTATAAAAATACACAATACAAAGAGGCTTATTTGAAGT
>JAPMOQ010035911.1:474568-486037 GCA_026543055.1 Argiope trifasciata
GTTGTGAAAGAAGCATTCATAATAATAAAGCAATACTGATAAAAGCAAGTGTAACTTTCAAAAACGCATCTGTTTTCAAAGCAGTATGCATAATAATAATGTAATACTGATAGAAGCATGTTAAAAATGTATGCGATTAAAAGATACTGATGAATATTGCCTACGCAATTTCAATCTTCAATAATTAATTGCCTTCAATTATCCAAAATCTCCTTATGAAAACAATGTCATGGTATCCCATGATAATAAAAATTTGAGTTATAAAAATTTGAACATTATCTATAAAAAAACAGTGATTTTAAGATATTCTTAATGTATATATATGCCAATCTAAGAAAATACGCCAATTTACATCGGTAATTTTGCCAAATTTTACAAGGCAATAAAATAAAGAAATTGTTGGTTGTCCTAAAATAATGATATTTCTTATCAGTCGGTCAGATTTAGTCATAGAAAAGTTTTTTCATTTAAAGATTAGAGTGTTAAGAATAATTTAATAAATATGAAGTCAAACTTCGAACAATAAGTGATTAGCAAAAATGTCATAGTAAAATATAAAAAAAAACAAGCAATATAAATTTTTTAAAGTCAAATCCTACTTAGGTCAATAAAGAATTTTTTTTATTTTAATTACTTTTTATTAAATAATCACAATTAATATAAATATGTATATACATATGACAGAATCACAATATTAAGTGGCAAAATAGAAAGTGAATTTAATGCAATTTTCCATTTTCCTTTGTATATATGGCATTGAACAATTATTTTTATTTTTTACTATTTATTGGCTTTCCATTTTTTTTTTCGTTTCTAATTTATGAAATTGATGGTACTCTATAATATCTCATTCTTCGCCTTCAAGCGAAAAATACTGAAATCATTGAATTTCGCTGATTGAACTACTGCCTGTAACTAAATTTAACAATTAAGTAATTAATATTTGAAAAAAAAAAGTATTAACATCAAGTGTCATCCATTACAAGTTTTAAAAAATGTATTTGGGCTTGAGGAAAAAGTATTTTATCAACGAATAAAAATTTGATGAATATATATAAATAAATATATATCGTGTGAACTAACAGTAGGGAGAGTGTGAACTAATTGTAGGAATTGAAAAATAGCTTTATTAACAAGTTATGTTTCATAAAACCAGTGTTAATCGGGATATTACATGCTAGATTAGCTTGCAAGAATTTACGTTGAGTGCTTATTAGAAGATATTTCTTATATTTACATAAATGATTGGCCAGATAGCTTTGTTGAACTCGACGAGATTTTGTCTCTGCACAAGACGGTCTAGAAGCGGATATCATGGACATCGAAGTGGCAGTAAAAAAGGATAGACAGAATTAATTACTTAAAAGCCTATGGAGTTGCATTCTGTGCAATAGCGGGCCGCGGTGGCCTGGTGGTAAGGTCTCGGCTTCGGAACCGGAGGGTTTCAGGTTCGAGACTCGATTCCACCAAAGATCCGTCGTGTGAGGGAGTCTCTTGCACGTTAAATCTGTCAGGCCAAACGTCCTCCCGCTGGTGTGGTGTGGTGTGGAGAGGGGGTGCCACTTCAGGTGTCGTCCTCGTCATCTGACCGTGGTTCAAAATTACGAGGTCCGTCCCAAAATAGCCCTCGTGTTGCTTTAAAACGGGACGTTAATATAACTAAACTAAACTAAACATCTGTGCAATAGCAAAAGACTAGAGAGGAGCTGAGGCAGGCGAAGCGGAATAATAGACTCAACAGAGAAACAATCAATAAAATACGACAGTTGCTGAAACCATGATAATTATCGAAACATATCTTGAGAAGCAATACATTAATAAAACAACAAGTATGTCTCTGAACAAGATGGTCTAGAGGCGGATTACACCGACATCGATGAGCCAGTAGAAATTACCGAAGAACTTATGGAGTTGCATTCTGTGCCATAGATAAAGATTAGAGAGGAGCATTGGTCAGGCGAAGAGGAAATAATACCCTCAACAGAGAAACAATCAGTAAAATAAGGCAGTTGCTGAAAACATGGGAGTTATCGAAACACATATTGAGAAGCAATACATTAATAAGACAATAAGTAGGGCCTCTACAAATTCCTTTAACGATAATGTTGTGTCTCAATTTCAAGTGTAGCCAAATACAAATGCCTTTAGACAATTTTCTTATAAAAATATGCATCATGAATAATGAATAATATAATTATTAATTTGTTTATTCTTCTTTCGAATGAAATGCATAGTCAATTTTACACAGATTCAGATGGAAAGATGGTTTCGCATTATGAGAAAGATACAGGAATGAAAATAATGCTTATCAAGGCGAGATTCATTTGTAATTCATAGGACAGATGGATTGTACAAAATTTAATATTTATATATTTCTCAGAAATATATTCAATGATTGATACAAAATGAATTATTATTATTTACCGTCATTTCAATTCTTTTGTAAAAATTGAACTCTTAGATGAAACAGAAACATTTATGATCTTTTGCACAGAATTAATATACAACGGTGAAATTACATAAATTAAATAAATAAACTGAAGTATGCTGTAGGAAATTTCAAGATATCATATGAGAACTTTAAATTTTTTTAAAGTCACGTAGTATCATTCCAACAGAAAATCATCATGCTCCCCACAGGACTCATATTTCGCAATCAACAACGTTTATAAAAATGATGGTACAATCAAGTTCTAAAATTTTTTTACTCGAGGCCACAATTTCTTTCTCTGAAAAACCAGTTTAAATATGCTTGAAACAGTCATATGACTATCAGATTACGCATGCATCGATATTTAGAAAACGATATATGTTTTTTCATCTGAAAATCGGCTGACTTCAAAACTTCATCTCGACGACAGGCATTTTCTTTCTTTCGAAAATTTGGTTTAATTGAGTTTGGAATGATTACGCGACTATTGTATTACGCAACCGTCAGCTTATAGAAAAGAAGGAAGATTTTATTGATTTATTATGTTAAATTTTAAAGTCGTTTTTATTATCATATAACTAGATACCTTCTTTTGCGGTTTCGCGTTCAGTTCCATTTTCATCTCTGTGCTTCTTTCGACGATAATTTCTTATGACCTTGCTTATTTGGTTATTATATCACTTTGGTTAATTGGTTATTATATCGCTTTGGTTATTTTGTTATTATATCACTTTGGTTATATGGCTATTATATCAATCTTTATTGGTTAGAGAGAAGATTTGGGTACATAGTGGATTTCACAACAAATTGTAACTTTTTGTTGGCGATAAGTCGCCAAACGTGATAACTGTCTTTACCTTTTTCTCATAACCTTAAAAGCGAAAAATTGAGGACTCAGAAGTAATAAATCGTCACTTTTCGTCCCGTGCGTTTTGAGGCTCCAGAAACCCCTAGCCAAAGCGATATCACGTTCTCACATGATAAAAAGTAATACTCCGTAGTAAACATAATGTTACACTGCTGAACGATTTTATTTCTTGCATTCATAATTTTTAGTAACATGTTTGATACCAACAAAAAATGTACGAGTTAAAATTTTGTCATTGCTATCTCATATTTAAATTGTTTTTTTGAGGCAGATGATAAGAACTTAATTAAAGGTATATTACTTACCATTTTTCATTCATTATATAATAAACAGAATAGCGTAAGACTTCTAAAATAGTTATGAGTATAAGTACAACAGTTTCAAAATTTGAAGCTTGAAATTATTTTGGCGAAGAAGTCATAAATACCAAGTTATATAAAATGTTAATTCAATATATATAACACATGAAATATTAATCCTTGCGAACCAGTTAATCACCAGAGGTGGCTTGTAAAACTATATATAAAATTTTATTTTAGGGAATTATACAAAGGCAGAACGGAATGAAAGCAGAACATGTGAGGCGGAATGTAGACCAGCTTGTTGGTAAGTAGCAAAATGTGCCAATTTGCTGCCAACTATTTTCAAACAATTTCAGGATGAATATTTTGCAGATTATTTGTAAAAAGATCGTGTTTGCATATAAATAAGGTAGAAATGATGAAAATAATGCAAGCATTTTTGTTTGTTTGTTATTGAAGCAAAAGTGAAAACAAAATTTGCGGTAAATGCAAACTCCAAAGTATTCATATATGATTTTTCAAGAGTCAGAAGAACATTACTTTGTATACGTTAAGTATTTCTCATTTGATAATGCTTATCGCATTTTGATACATTAATATGACATTTAAAACTAGCATACATATTTTTAAAAATATGTTTAACATTTTCTCTTTTAGTACATCCAATATAAATTTTAAATATTTTCACTTTTACAATCCAATATTTACCACATTTCGCTCAAAGTTTATTAAGTTAAAATATAATAAATCAAAACGAAGATTAATTTATTACATTACTACATTTTACAATTATCATAAAATTGCATTTAGCTGAAGCGATGTATTTTCATAGCCATAACTCGATACCTATGGACCAAGAGTTTGTCCCCATCAAATATTCTCAGGAAAATCGTTGAAGTGTACGGCGGTTGTAACAATTAATAGACAATAAGTAGCGAAACGGTGTCGCTGCTTTGAAGCGAGCAGAGAGATTGCTGGAAACATTTAGGAGGGAGGTCTAGAGCCACCCTCCGTCCAGCTCTGATTTAGCTCCCAGTGACTGTTTCCTTTTCCTGGATTGAAGAAACACTAATCCGAAACAAGATTCATTTAAGACGGTGATGTTCAAAATGATGCTGAGAATCGGCTCAATAGCCAGATACCTGATTATTACCAATACGGGTTATACAATTTGGTTCAGTGGTGTGATAAATACTTCAATCGGTTTTGTGATTATGTAAAGAAAGGATAGCCACATACGTCTCTCAATTACATTTTTATCATGTGTTTATTATTAAATGCATCATTTTTCCTTTGCTCTGCAAACTTTTTTTTGGAACACCCCGCGCAGAATCAGGCATGAGGAATCCAAACCATTAAGTATCGCGTCCAGTAAAACAATAAACGTCCAACTTTCTATCATTCTACGGCGTTTGAAATGGACAATGCAGATTCAAATGCGAAATTGTGGAGAGCCGTAGGTATATTGAAATGAGGTTGAGACTTATTGTGTTTTGGTAGTCTGGTAAAATGTTCATCGAGTGGATCAGAATGACTTCTGTAAGAGTGAGTTGAACTAGCTGTGAACGATTGACCTAAATAGATGTCGAGTAAAGTTCAACTGCGGTGAAAAAGCCCTCTACTATTTGTATAATTTCTATTTATAATGATTGACCAGTTTTATAATGGAAAACCAAATTCTTATCTAATGTTATGAAAATGCATTTTTATTGCAATTGAATTTTAACTATGCCGAATATACTTAAATGTCGAATAAAGAGATAAAATTCAATGTCACTCAGAAAAATATAATGCTTGATTTTCACTCATAAGTTCATTGTAATTCTAAATTTTCCAAAATTCGTTCGACTTACTTCCTCATCAAAATCTAAATTAATGAGTGTTTTTATTTAAATTGAAATGTTTTATATAAGTTCTAAGAAATCTCGACTGCGGCATTTATTCATTAAATTTATTCGTTGATCATAGACATAAACTGTGAATAACAAATATGCGTAAAAAGAGGTGAAAAACGTTATGAAGTAGAGTAAAGTTTTAAGGGGATTAAATATAAAAAAAATTTAATTTTTAAACATACAAAAAAATTCACAACGAGTAAAATGCACCCCATCCATTAATAAGGTCATATACAAAATTTCAGAATTTCATCATGAAAATTCTCAAAGATATGTTAAAACAAGACTGGTGATGGGTCAATCACAAATTAAAATGCAAATGTTTACAGCTTCAGTGCAGATGAACGCGACGCAGGAATGCATCATTTTATATAAATAAAAATGAATGTTTGTCTGTATGTCTCTCATGCCTTCCTAAACCGTTCATTTGATTGCGATTAAACTTGGTCAACTAATTGCTTGCATCTACAGGATGGTTATATGCATAGTACAATTATCTAAAATAAAAAATAAAAATTCGGATCCCAATTGCATCTATTTACTAAGGATAGATCTTCAAATAACTCGCCGAGGAGATATAAAAGATTGAGTAGAAATGCCAAATCCAAGTTAAAGGCTAATTTTGGGTAGCTGCTGAATACAAACGTCAAGCAAGTCATACTCAGAAGTAACAACTTTATTACAGATTATGAGAGAAAAGTTTTTCGGAGACCAATCCTGGGGGTTTTAAATTTCAATTAAATGTTAGCATTTTTCACAATAACTTCCAAAAATATTATAGTACAAATAATTTTTCCCGATCTTAATTTTCAAAATAAATAAATAAATAAATAAATAAATCTTTCCAATAATAGTAACGAATTTATAGTATAAATATATTTTCTATGCTTAATCCATTTTAATAGAAAATATTTTAATCCCAGTTTTTAAAATTAAACTTGAGAATTCCGAACGAATATTAAACGAATCACGAGATGCAATAAATAGTTTCTTTCATTAACATTTTGAAAGAACACCAACTTTACAATTCTAAAAGAATACACAAATTTAATATGTCAAAAAGGATATCTGTTAGTATTTTATGTACTGTCGTACCTTTCATCCTATTTTGATAAAACATTACCAAATTATTGATTGATTACACTTAATATTATTTTTTCGGTGGCAGCAACGCGCCAGGTGCCAGCTAATAAGGGAATAAAACAGGCTTCATATCTTTAGTTTTCAACGCAAATTTTAAAATGTATGTTTCCTGAAAACTACTTTAAAATTTCATATCATAAGTTACTGAATATAACTTAAAAATAACAAGATCAATAAACTTATCAAAAACTTATGTAATCCTTCCTTTAAATTATTATTTTTGCACGGTACTCTTTTTAAGTTATTATTTTTAATATTTTTGAAAAATTAAATAGCAAAATTATTATTCATTTATTTATTTATTCAAGCATTTCTTTCCTTTTTAATTTGTGTACTATCCCTAAAACACGAACATCTGACATGGTTTTTCCTCTTTGTGAACTCATATCCCGGCACCGAAAAGTGGTTTAAGTCTGCATTTATGTAGTTTCATATCATTGAGACTTTTTGTGATAAAATGCTGAAATTTCGTACATGGCATTATTAGAGGGTTGGGCATATTTTGATCGTAGCGATTTTCTTCGTACGGGGAGTCTAAAAAAATTTAAAAGTTGTTTTTTTTAAAGTTTAAATCCCTGAAAATTTTGCTCGACTTCATGATATTTTTCTCTTTTTTATGCAACTTTGCAATTTATAATATATATCTATGATCAGTATTTAAGAAATCAAAGTCGCAAGGTTTTTAGACATCCTGCGTATGGCAAGTTTTTTTCTTGTAATTGCTTATAAAATATATATATAAAAAATCAGCAGAAATAAATAAGAACACGAAAATAGAAACATTTTTACACTTTTCTGCAACATTGGGATTTTTATATGTTTTAGGGCTACTGATAACTAGATATTGAAAAAAAAAATCATTGTAAAGTTATTGTATAGAGTAGAAAAAAAGACTGCATAGTCATTTATACTTTTGACAGCATATTCTTTAATGAATTGGCTCAAAATGGGCTAATTAATTATTTTTAATTTTTTACTATCATTTTAGGCAGGTATCCTATGAACTTACAAAGCAAGAGGCTCCGCAAATAGAGGTATGTCAAAAATATTTTTATATAAGTTAAAAGTTTCCTTCAACCGTTATTAGTTCATATTGTGGAAGCTATATAAGCCAGATAACAACTTTCAAGATTGAGTGATCACTTTTAGTCTTGTGGTCATGTTATCTGGCTACGAATCCGAAGATAGTGAGTTCGATCCTCACTATTGCCTATAGCAACATTGGTGACCTAGGACGCTGAAAATAAAAATAAATACGGAACCTTCGTGCAGTTGTTGGGGTGCCCTCTATCTTAATAAAAAATAATAAAAAAGGCGATGAATAATCAGCCAAAATAAAAAAAGACTGATAAAAATCAGCAAATAAATAAAAAATGGGGATAAATAATCAGCAAATAAAAAATACGGATAAATAATCAGCAAATAAAAAAAAGGTTTATAAAGCTCCGTCTACAGTTCACATTTATTGTTGTAATGTTTTAACTATCGATCAACTTTTTAAAAAGAAGGTATCAGGTTGTGTTTTTGAAGGTAAATTTAAAAAAAAAAGAATGGATTGATATAAGTGTACATTTTGTCTAAGGAGACAATTTTAAATTTATAATTATATTTTCACAAATAAATTCAAATCACGGTTGCAACTCAAATATAAAGTAAGTACTCTTATTTGAATTACCAAGTATTCTGAGGTATCGCCAAGTTCATCTTGAAATCGAAAAAAAAAAAGATATTATAATTCTTCATATTTTCAAAAGTAACATTCATATCCATAAAATAAACTACCCTCAGAAATACATAATTTAGTTAAAGCACATCCACTTGAAAAATTAATTCAAAATACTCACAAAATGCCATTATAAGGATTTTTCAAAATGAGGCAAAATTACATTTTACTAAACAATATGAACCATGACCAAATAGGTTACACTAACAGACCATAAATTTTCTTATATTTTAAGCAAATCATTAATCTTTAAAGTTTAAGTGTTTTCAGATTCTATCATCTTTTCGCTTCCCTAAGCGATTAGTTAGTTATGAAAAAGATATCATTCTCCAATAATTTCTGCTCCAAAAACACCAGAAAACTAGTCAGAATGAAGTTTTATGATTTTGATTGATACCACAAGCAGATGTAAATTTCAGGAGCAGATTGTCTAAAGAAATCAAATACGAACATTTCATATTATCATGGACTTTTAAATTTATCAGATATTTATCTTGTAAAAATATTCATATAAATCCGAATCTGTTTTACTATAACTGAAAGTTCATTAGACGATTTAATTTTTGGAGGCTATCATTTTTATGATCGAATTTAAATATCTAAGTTTTAATGATGCAAAAAATCTTTAATTCTTAAAATCTTAACAGATGGACACAAGTCTTTAATTCTTAAAATCTTAAAAGATGCAACAAACCTTTAATTCTTTGATATATTTTATAAAAGAATTAAAAAATATTTTTCGTTATAATTGTGTTAATAATATGCAACAACTGCTCCACAGTTTAGAAATGTACACAAAATATTATAACCAAAGAAAAGAAGTGAAACCACATCACTTCAGGATGAGAATAATATACAGGGTGTTGCCGAATTCGACCCATAAATTCAGACAGATGTTAGTAAACATCCAAAGGACTAAGAATCACTATACAACATAGAGTCCCAAATGTCGTTTAATATGTGAAAATCCCATAGATAGGGAATTTGAAAATTTCTATGAACTGCAAAAAAATAACAAGAAAAAACAACAAATGATGTTTGAACTGTTAATTGTTTTTAAGTGAAAGCACATTCTTAAAGATTATTTTTCTTGTAGGTAATAGGCAAATTTGAAGACCCAGGGGGTCTTAAATTCCTGAAAATGAAAAACTTCTTTAATTCCCTTATCTGAAAAATAAATAAATAAATAAAACTTGAAGAAAAATAAACAACTTGAAAATGTAAGAAATTCCATGCTTTTCATTTTGATATAAGCATGCAGTATGTAAATTGAGGAGGTTTTAAGATCTTAAAGAAAAACTGAAATGAGCATCAAGAAACATCGCTGCAACATCGGTACCGATGTTTGCACTGGGTGTTGTCAAATTCAAAAAATAAATTCAGAGAGGCGATAATAAGCATTAAGGAGGTTAAGCAGGGAATTCCTCACATTTTCAAGTTTGTATTTTTCTTCAAGTTGTAATTACTTTTCAGATAAGGCTTATAAAATTCTTTTTCGTATTCAGTACTTTATGATCCTCTGGATCAACAAATCGGCAAGTTACCTACATGGAAAATAATCTTTAAGAAAGGGTTTTCACTTAAAATAAAATTCAAAGTTCAAACATCATTTTGTGCTTTTTCTTTTTAATTTTTTTACAGTTCCTAACAATTTTCAGGCTCCCTATATTTTTACGATTTTTGACTGCTAAACTTTGTTTGAGACCCTATGTTTTATAGTGATTACTAACCCTCTTGATTCCTATTATCACCTCTTTTTTGTCGATCGAATTTGGCAACACCCTATAGTTCAATAGAATGAAGGATAACAATTTCCCCGTCTTTATAGCACTTGAATTAACAGCTTTATACATAAATATTATAAAAGTTATGATTGTCTTTCTTAATTATGATTTCAGTGTTTGGAAATATGAAAAATAAAATAATAAATTTTTGCAAAATAAAATTAGAAATCTTTTGAAAAATTGCTTATAGTATCCTCATAATTGAATGATTGATAGCATGGCGCAAGTATTAACCAATCTGCACCAGAAAACTATCATAACTATGGAAATTATCCTAAAGAAACAACAACAACAAAAAAACAACCCATCATCATTATGAAAAATTGAAATTCATTACATGTTTTCTGCATTTAGATATAGTTTTTTAGTTACGTTTTTTGTTTGAAAAGTTTTCTAATTTTTCAAGATAACTTGTAAGTAATTTTCTGTTTTTGTTTTTGTAGGTCAGGAGAGACCAAGGTCCTCAAAAAGAAACGTATGTATTATTACTAAGTGTATAAAATTTGTGATAATTTTTGTCCATTTCTTTGGTAATCAACGATTTAAAAATGTAAAAAAAGAAAAAAATTTACCGATTAAGTTTGCAATATTTGCATATACAAAAACTTTTCGCTACAGAATTTTCATTTTGTTTAGTTAAAAGGAATGAAATTCATATGGTTAGAAAAGAAATGTTCTAGAATGTAGTCACAAATTCTCTTTACAATGAATTTGGGAACGCTTATTCATTAATAAAATTTCTGTATTTTCCACAAAAATTACCCATCTTTTACTTATCCTTCTGATCTCTGAGCTTCAAAAAAAAAAAAAAAATGTAAAAGCACTAACTCACGTACGTACACGAACTTAATCGTCGAAAAAATTCGATCTCGAGGTTTTGAATCTCCCTTTTCACACTTCACTGAGCTTGAAAAGTATGTTTCTGTAATTATATCAATCTACTTATCCTTCTGTTGGTCCAGCTGTTTGTGAACATGATAACTGAAAATGCTTCTAGACAGAGTTGTGAAATTTGTTTTTTACATCAAATACGTATGTTTCAATCAAATTTTGAACGAAATCTATTAAGAAGATATATGTTTGCCTTCTGTCCGAATATAAATGAACACGACAGCTACGAAATGGAAAGAACTATGATTGATGAAATTTGGTATTCAGGAGGTTGTCAGTCAGTCTATTTGTACTTTTGGATGCAGGCGTGGTAATTCTAAATGGTGTGACTTAGATGAATGAAATTTGTGTGCTATGATAGTAAGCCAAATTTTGGTTTTGATAGTTATTTTTTTAATGTTGAAAATATTTCTAAATGTAAATTTATGTTTT
>JAPMOQ010035919.1:0-17674 GCA_026543055.1 Argiope trifasciata
TCTGTGTGTGTGTGTGTGTGTGTGTGTGTGTGTGTGTGTGTGTGTGTGTGTGTGTGTGTGTGTGTGTGTGTGTGTGTGTGTGTGTGTGTGTGTGTGTGTGTGTGTGTGTGGGTGTGTGTGTGTGTGTGTGTGTGTGTGTGTGTGTGTGTGTGTGTGTGTGTGTGTGTGTGTGTGTGTGTGTGTGTGTGTGTGTGTGTGTGTGTGTGTGAGTGTGAGTGCGTGTGTGCGTGTGCGTGTGCGTGTGTGTGTGTGTGTGTGTGTGTGTGTGTGTGTGTGTGTGTGTGTGTGTGTGTGTGTGTGTGTGTGTGTGTGTGTGTGTGTGTGTGTGTGTGTGTGTGTGTGTGTGTGTGTGTGTGTGTGTGTTGGCGCTCTACAGCAGTGCTCCGCAACCGATGTGCCGCGGCACACTGGTGTGCCATGAGCCAGATACAGGTGTGCCGCGATCAAATACATTGTATTTGACATATTACAATTTTTCATGTATTTAATACACAATGACAATTTTTTTCATAATAATGTCTATTTTTCTAAATATACTAAAGAATAATTATTGTAACTAAATAATTATTCAATGGTCCGCTGGTGAGAACAGATTTAAATAATGACATGACTTAAAAATTATACTTCTCCGAAGTTCCAATAGATGTTTTCTGGATTTACGTTAAAAAAGAATATCCTCACATTTCCTACAAAGCAATCCTAACATTACTTCCATTTTCGACGATATATTTATGTGAGCAAAGTTTTCAACTCTTGTATTAATTAAAAATGATAAGCGGTCATACTTAAAAGATCTTGACCAAGAACTTCGGGTCGCGGTGTTAAATATTGAGCCAAATATAAAACTTTTGTGTTCATTGAAACAAGCGCAGGTATCACATTAATAATTATTATGATTGCGTAGAAATAAATATGTTACGGTTTTATGTATGTATACCTTTCAAATAAAAAACAAACATTTATTGTAAAGTTTGTGTATCAATGAATACCTATATACTTTAGCTTCTGGTGTGGCTCGGAATTCTAGAAAGAAATAAGGTGCGCCGTAGGTGAGAAAAGGTTGCGGAGCACTGCTTTACAGGCCAGACCATTGGACTTACAGCTATCAAATTTGGTACATATATACCTTGGAGGTCGGGAATGTACACCTCGGAGCTCTTTTTTCGAATTTTTAATTAGAATTTGAATCAATTAAAAACTAAGGGAAATTTCGACGTTTTTAAGCTATAACTTCCGAAAATATTATAGCACAAACATGATTTTTACATCAAGTTGAAGATTAAAAAATTAACTTTCTAATGGTATCAGTGTTTTAACATATAATTTAAAATTCTATTTTTAACGAATTTTTAAAGAAATATTTTAACCATGTTTTCAACAATATATTTAGGATAAAATAATAAAATTTAATCAGCGCGAGCACGTCAAGGGGGAAAAAATTTAGGTTTTATCAGCGTGTTGCCATCAGAATAACGGAAGTTCAAATTAAAAAAAAAAACTATTATTGCAAAGTAAATCTAAAGAAATGCAACTTTCAGCACGTGAGTGGATAAAATAAAATAAATATTATATGTGTAATTATCTAAAAAAATAAATGGCAAAGGATTCTATGATCGTTTGCAATATCAATAAATCATCTTTATTTACGGTAAATCTGATTGAATTTATCCAGAATATACATTCGAATTCCGGTCCTATGACCAATATGTAAAATATTAGTAATGTTATACAATAAATATAAGATGTGATATTTTCCACATAACTCCGCAACAGCTGATTGCAAATCAGAGATATATATAGTATAATGAACAAAAAATCGTAAGGCTTCTATAATAGTATGAGTTACTTGACTATTGGAGTTTGAAGTTTAAATATATTTGGCCTATAAGTTATAAAGAGAGCATGGCTCACAAGTATTTAATTGAAAATTTTAGAAAGGTATTACTCATGGCAAACCAGCTGGTCGCCAAAGGCGGCTAGTTCCTAATAAAACAAGATATGTATTTTAAATTTCAAACGATATTTTCAAAAATATTTCTTCTGCGGCAGCAACATGCCGGGTACGAGCTTGTAAAAAATATATCTGAATTCAATTAAAATATATTATATTAAGATATAAAATATATTATTACATTCTTAATTTTTATTGCAATTTTTTGGATAATCATTGAAAACTATTTTATTAATATGATTAAAAATCCATTTGAGTATTTCTGTTCTTTGCATCTAGCACTTGAACACTTTTTGTTTTTACATTCTTATTTTTTATTCAAAAAAATTACAGATATTTAGAATATTATAAAAATTTATTCTTAGTATAAGAATATTACTAATGAGACCTAAAACATTTATTATTCCGATAAAACATTAAATATATAGAGAATGTTCAAATTAGAATGTTTATTCTTAGAAACAGGAAGTATTAATAGAAAATAATTTTGAACTTGGGGAAATTTTATTATTGTTTGAAATATGTGCATGCGAATATAAAGGGGGGCGCTGATTTGGTGTGTTTCATGAACTGCACTCGTTCTGTGGAGGTGGTTCTAATGCCACTTGGTCGCACCAAGCACGAATGAGCGGAGCTCTTTCGAATGAAAGCAGAGGTGTGCGCCTTTCATTGTGAACGAGCACCGTTCAGGTGAGAGTACGACTTTGTTCGAACACACACGACACAACCCTTTTTAGGGAGCGGTCTAACTCATTCATTCACTCATTCATCCATCCGCAAATCAGAATTTAGATCCAAATCAGAGACCGACTCATCCCTGATTCAGTACCCCCAGAGGTATCGTTTTGTTATGGGAACTTGGAAGTCTTTGCAGTTGCGACATATTTAATGTGCCGCGACCTTTCGGTTACGAGACTGACGCTCTACCAACCAGGCTACAGCGGCCTACTCGTTCTGTGGTCAGTCTTATTAAATTCAACAGCTCTATTCGATAAGGCTTAAGAACTTCATATCTTTTATTTAAGTTGCTTGAATACATTCTCGATTAATTATAAAGATTGATATGTGTAGTGTGTATATGTGTGAGAGAGAGGAAGAAAAAGTTGATGCTCCACAAGATTAATAATTTAATCTACAGTTACCAAATTTGGGAAGACTAACAATTTGGAGGGTGGGAATATGCAACTCGGAGTGATTACTTTAAAATTTTAATTTATTAAAAATTGCATTGGATGTTGGCATTATTCAGCAAAAACTTTAAAAAATATCTCTCAAAAATTTTTATAACGTTTTCAAATTTAAAAGTAATAATTTTTTTTAACGCAACAGTCTAATTGCTATGTGAATTTTCCAGAATTTCCATTTTCTTTTTGTTAAATTTCCAACAACAGATTGCACTGTTGCTCTAAGTTCTAAGCGTCTTCATTATTTCATCAATTATTTGATCTCGTGACTTTCTCCCATTGTTGAAAATTAAAGAATAGGCATTTTAGTATAGTATCTTTGTAGTTCATGGAACGGATAAAAAAGAGAAGTTAGGTACCGTGATATTTAAAAGATTAAAGAACTTATTCACTCTTTAAAGAGCGTTGTGATACCTTTGGTCCGGTTTCCATTGGAAAAATTATGTACAGAATGAACATAACCCAAGTAAGATAAATAAATTAATACGATTTTAATACCCTAAAATTTAAAAGAATACTAAGTTATATCTAAATTATTTAACAAATAAAATATAGCAACTGTTTACCGCTAACCATTGGTCGCTAAAAGCGAGTACCAATGAATATAAAGGTGTGGAAAATTTAGAAACAGCCTATAGATGGCGCTCGCGCCAGTATAGAAACTGAACTCCTCACCAAGAGAACTTGGGAATATCGTTTTAGACTTCGATGGCGGTAACAGCCAAACTTTCGCGGAACTATAAGTTCCTTTTTAGATTCCCCTTTTGAAAGTTTTAAAGCAGTTAAACTTGAATATTTGTATTGTGTCGTCATGTGTGTGTACGTGTCTCAAATAAATGTTTGTGTTAAAGATATGATCTCTTTTCTTTCCCGAGCCGTTTGCTTGCAACACTGAACCACGAACTTTAGAATATTTTTTACATGGTGCATCGGCCGGGAATCGAACCCGAGCCGCCCGCGTGGCAAGCGAGCATTCTACCACTGAACCACCGATGCTTTAGAATATTTTTTACAAAGGTTTTGGAATCACTTTATCAGTATATTAAAAAGAAGAAGAAAAAATTAATCAAAAGGATCATAACAAACAAATGTAAGGATGAAAAGTGTTAAGGATAAGTATTTGATGATCAAAACTAAAAAAATTAAATTATGAGAAATTTAAAAGGATAGGCGAAGGATATAAAGCTGTTAAAAATACCATAAACAAAAAATAATTAACATTCATTATATGAGAGTTAGAAAACATTATTATGATTATAATTCTACTTTCCTTGCAGTATATATGTTTACACTTCATACTTTCAAAAAAAAATTTTTTTTGAAATTAGATTTTTTTAAAAAAACTTTTTGTTTCAATTTAATGCACTGATAAGAGCATTTTAAAAGCTCTGATAATAGCTTTAAGCTTTGTTTCCATAATTAAAATTCGTGAATATTTTATGAAAAAATAGCTCTAAGCGGTATTTAAGAGTCTTTTGAGAATGATATTTGAATTTTAATTAAAAATAAAGATTTTGTGCCCTATAACTTACATTAGCGTTTTTTTTTTTTTTTTTTTCATATTAGTATTTTTTAAGTAATAAATATTTTAAAACTGTATTTAGTTGCATTCGCATGGTATTCTATTATTTCATATATTTTACATTTTGTAAATAGTTTTTACACCTGGTATCTAACAATTATCTCATTAGATTAGCTGCGGTTGCTTTTACCACGTTATAAGTCCTTAAGATTTTGCTTGAAAACTTGTTAAAAGAAGAAATTTTTTGAGAATGTTTGGTGATAATCATATGGCTATTTTTATTTTTAATCAATTTTTAATAAAACATAAAATTTTCGTCTGGAAAAACATTGGATGTATCTGCCATTAAGTAAAAGTAAAAATATAAGCATCAATAAATTAAAGCAAATCTACCTCTGATTCAAAATTCCGATATGTGCACTAGTCATAATATCGTCTGATGATATCGCAAAATACTTTGGTTATTTTAATAAATGTAGAAAGTTTAGCTCATAGAGAAGGAGTACTCTTTCTCTGTGGTTTAGTTTTTATCTAGATCCTCTGCTCTGCCATACGTCTGTTTGAATCATATTATTCAAACATCAATATTTTAAATAAAAAGAGAGAAACTTCAATCAATTAAGTCAGTCTAAAACTGACTGATTTATGAATATTTGTATGACCCAGTTCAACAAAAGAGGGAAATCTGAGAAATTTTTGTTGAATAAAGATATTTATCTAAATTATGAAAATTATTCTGTAGTACACATAAGATTAAAATGCTGATGGACGCTGTTTTCAATATTGACATTAAAAAAGATGATTAATTCCAATAAAAAATGTTTTTATATTAATTGCAGCTTAATTTTAAAATGAAATAGTACTTTAATTGAATAATGAAATTTTAGAGGAACTGACAGATAATTAGAGAGATATATAGTATATTATGGGCTTAAGGTCTTTATAAATGCATGACTGAATTATATGACAATCAAAATTCGGAATTTAAAAATATTTTGATGAAAGTTATTAAAAGACAAGTTACATAAAGTATTTAACTCTCAATGATGTTAAAGAAAGTACTTAAATGACTATTTAAAAAATTGTCGTACCGGCTAATCGCCAAAGGCTAACCGGCTAATCGCCTTAAATATATACATTTTTTAAATTTAAGAGTGTATATTACATATAGTCAACCACATAAATGAAACTAAAACTAAAATAACCCAGAAATGCCGCGTCATAGATAGTAAATAAACCGCAAATATATATAAAATTGCTGGAAAGAAATACACAATAATAAACTTCGAAGACAAAGAATAAGAATTTTAACAATTGATAGTACATCATAATGTTTTTTAGTTAAACAGTTATATTTCAAAAATGAATTTCAATTTCTTTGAACACTTTTTAAAAAATATTTTTATTCTTGGAAGATTTATCTATTATTCTAGGAGATTTATATATACATTTATTTTCAAACACGTATTTTACTAAGCTTACCAAAACAGGGCATTTGAAAACAAGTGTAATTGTCGGCATCACCAGCAAAGTATTTTACACGTTATTGGAATTCAAATCTAAATAAATATGAAGAGATCATTTGTCTTAATTAATTAATCTTATTTCACTTTTTATTTATAATTTATTTAATTATTTTATAATTTATTTATTAAATTATTTTATAATTTATTTATTAAATTATTTTATAATTTAATAATTATTTTATAATTTATTTATTTATTCATCATTTATTTTTATTTGTTTCATTTAATCATTCTTTTATCAAGAATAATTTAAGATTTAATCGTATTTAACTGGTTATTATATTCATTGGGTAAATAGTCTTTTAAATAATTGTTTGGAAAAGAATGCCTTCAAAAATAAAATTTCCAACGAATATGGTATTTAGAAATCTTTTCGATCAAATATTGTGTTTTAAATATTTTACCACTCTTAACATGTTACCTATTTCAAAATGCACTTCAATGACATAAAGACTTTATAAAATATTCGATTCAAAATTTAGGGTGGAAACTTGTACATAACCCAAATTTGGATTTGATTGCAGAATTTTCTGATGTTTACTTAAAATGAAATTATTGGAGGAATTTTATTTTCACCTCTTTCATCACGATTTAATCCGACATTCTAATTTCTAAAAATTTGCTTTCAATTTTTGAGTCAATGTTCAACTTCTGGGGAAACTTATTTTATAATGTTTAAGAATCCTACTAGTCATCTAGCAAGTTAACAATCTGGCCAGTCCATCTCTACATGTACGTCGAAATTTTACATCACATTTACTGTCTATTATTATAAGTAAAAACTTATATTTTGTGATATTACTTTTGAGCACCAATTATTTATGATTATTGAATTAGAACTTATTCCTTTCCAGGCAATTAAATATTGATTGAAATCTGATGCAATATTATTTTTAAGTATTAAAACCAAATGAAATTCATGAAGATTAAACTGGTATTGGATATTATTACATGCTCAAAACTATACAATAATGACTATTTATGCCCATAAAATCCTAAATAATTTCTAAAACTTTATCTTAATTTAGCCCTGAGTAACTTCATTCTAAAATATTCTAAAATATTCTCTTATTCATTCCATTTCTCTACTTAATTAATTCAAGAGAAGCTTTGTAAAATTGCAAAATCAGCTAAAAGCCGACTTTCACACGCTCCGCTAGAAAACTGTTCAATGAGTACATTCTTTTTTAAAGATCCCTGTGTTTCCCCTGCTTTGCAAGTCACATGTTCAGAAATCAATATAAGAATCTTAATAATATATTAACCCTATAAACAATATTTTCCCAATCAATATATACTGTATAACACGAGAGAAAATTTCTGCTCTTTTTCCCGTCACATCTGCTTGGCAGAGCTGCTTGTAAATATACCTTCCTTTCTCCGGAGAGGGCCGCGATGGTCAGGTGGTAAGGTCTCGGCTTCGGGACCGGAGGGTTCCAGGTTCGAGACTCGATTCCGCGGAAGAATCGTCGTGTGAGGGGGTCTTTTGCACGTTAAATCTGTCAGGCCAAACGTCCTCCCGCTAGTGTGGAGAGGGGGGTGCCAGTTCAGGTATTGTCCTCGTCATCTGCCCGTGGTTCAAAATGACGAGGTTCGTCCCAAAATAGTCCTCGTATTGCTTTAAAAAATGGGACGTTAATATAACTAAACTGAACTCTTTTCTCCGGAGGTAAAATAAAGCGAACTTTAAAATGAAAAATCTTCTTCAATGTCTTCGAACTTGCCATCTACTTCCAAAATTTTAAATCATTATAATATCCTAGATAACTTCGAAGGCTCAAGAGTTTAAAATACTTAAAACCTTTGCATCCGTCAAATTTTCGCTCTTTAAGCGCATGACCTAGCCTTCACTTTATTTTATCCAAACGAAATGAAACGGGATGCATCCAATATAATTTTGATTTCAATTCACAAGTTATTCAGCTACTATTTCTTGATTCACTAGTTCTTATTCTCACTTTAAATTGAAGTTAAAAAATTATTTCATATCTTGTGTTTAGGGTGATTCATCTTATATATTTGCCTTTTGTATTTCTGCTGTCCAACTTAATTAAAAAAAAATATATAATTAACTACCAGATAAAATAAGGAATTGGCTTTATAATGCAATTTGTTTTAGAAATTATAGTTATTGAAAAAAAAAAAAATATTTAAGAATCAAAACTAACATTCTTGCATCCGACACACTAAATTCATTATCTTTTTCAGATTTTTTTTAAAAAATAATTGGAAAATATATTCTTAGTTTAAAATAAGAGTGGTCTAAATGACTTTTTAAAATTCTTTACTAGATGAGTTCAAAGATTTTCTTCACAATTTCCATTTCTCCGCAAAACGTTTGCTGGATTTTCTTTCTTTGCCAGGCTAATACTTGAAATATGTCACATTTTTCCGACTTTAATTTAGCAAGGAGTTAAGTGAGAATTATTGTTCCTAATATTTTGAAAATTAATATTAGTTTAAATCTATTGTTGTTACGTTGTTATTTGCAATAAACTTTCTTCTTTTTTTTATAACAAACTAGCTATTACCTACGACTTCATTCGCATGGAAGTTTTGATGTAGTCGACCACAACGAATTATATCGATACTGCTTCTGGCAGTGGTGGCGGGGTGGTCGGCTGTACGCCAGAGTTTAGTTTAATTATATTAACGTCCCGTTTTAAAGCAACACGAGGGCTATTTTGGGATGGACCTCGTCATTTTGAACCACGGTCAGATGACGTGGACGGCACCTGAACTGACACCCCCCTCTCCACTCCACACCAGCTAACTCCACACCACTTGTTATCTAACAGCAATGCCCTCGGAGGACGTTTCACCTGACAGATTTAACGTGCAAGAAACCCCCTCACACGATGGATCTTCGGTGGAATCGAGTCTCGAGCCTGAAACCCTCCGGTTCCAAAGCCGAGACCTTACCACCAGGTCACCGCGGCCCCCACCGTACGCCAGAAGAAGGCAGTGATTGTCTAAAGGCCTTATCACACGGCAAAATATCTTCGGCACTTTCCGTCAGCAAACGACAACGAAAGTGACGTCACTTCAAAGTTTCACATGATTGGTTGAATTTCGTTTGCAGACAATATTTCCGATAACATTTTCGAGCTTGTTCGAAAAAGTTGTCGATTATGAAACTTGCTTGGCCGGTTTTTGAGAGTAGAAACGGAAAAGTGTTGACGAAATTTCACCGTGTTATAAGGCCTTAAAATAGCCTGCAAGTAAAACGATAATGCCGCCCATCACCGCTTGGTTGCCGCGGATGTAGTACAGGCTGCGGTTCAACGTCTCCAATGCATGCTTGTGCGACATCGCGCATTCGTCCCTTACTATTAACTTGTACTGCTGCAGAAGGACTCCCCGAGCACTGTTATTGGTGATATTGCATGTTGCTATATCTTCACTTTCAATATTAAGCAGTAATTTGAAGACGGAATTTGCAGTTCGATCACCGTTAAGCAAAGTTGCAGCAATGCCTTCGGAAGTTACAACAGAGCTATATTGCGGTCCTTGTGGAGTTGGGCTAGCAGGCGATTCATTACAAACTCTTATCCTCCCATCTAATGCGTCAAGAAAGAATAATCCCTCCTTTCTATTATTGACTCGGTTCAGTATCGTTTTGTAGACTTGCTGCTGCTTTGAAAGAAATCCATTCCAGTGTAATTCCATTGACCTGCGCTTCTAAAACCGGGGTGTGGTAGTTTAATTTCTTCCCAACTCCGCTTGTAATTCCTCTCTTCGCTGCACTGAGACTTGGTTGAAATCAGCGAGTCATTTCCAGATATGAAATCCTTGTATCTTCAATCTGTACCAAAGCACTGTTGATGATTAGGCCATTGTGAGTGCCATCCAGCCTATGTACGATATCTTCTGATAAAGCATCCTTGTATTTATCCCACAGCTGGAGGAGGTTTGATAGTCAGCAAGTACTCACAAAAATTGCAAACAGGTTTTCTAGCTATTTTCATAGCCAGAGCTTTATTGCACCTATTCGAAAGATTAGATTTGTGTTTTCTGAGTATTTTGAAAAACTATCAAATGATAAAAAATCAAAAAATTAAAACTAGCCTAAAAACGATACATTTAAAGGTGTAAGCACATCCGAAAAATGTGTAACATAAATATAATCTATACTTATAATAAATCTCAATGTGTGTGTGTGTGTGTGTGTGTTGGCGCTCTACAGGCCAGACCGTTGGACCTACAGCTACCAAATTTGGTACATGTATACCTTGGAGGTCCGGAATGTGCACCTCGGAGCCCTTTTCTCGAATTTTTAATTAGAATTTGAATTAATTAAAATTTAAGCGAAATTTCGACGTTTTTCCGTTATAACTTCCGAAAATATGATCGCACAAACATGATTTTTACATCAATTTAAAGATTAAAAAATTAGCCTTCTAATGGTATCAGTGTTTTAATGTATAACTCAAGCTTCTATTTTTAACGAATTTTTAAAGAAATATTTTAACTATGTTTTTTTGATCACGTGACCGGATAAAAGAAAAGGAAACAATGACGGAAGTTCAAATAATTATAAAAAAAACTATCATCATAAATCAAGTCTAAAGAAATGATACTTTCAGCACGGGACTGGATAAAATAACATAAATATAAAAAGTGATACTTTCTAAAAAAATAAATGCAAGGCAAAGGATTCTATAATCGTTTGCAATATCTAAATGATGAATTCAATAAATATTCTTTATTTACGGTAAACCTGATTGAATTTAGGCAGGATATGCATTGAACTCCCGACCTAATGGCATATTTCTATAATCGTTTGCAATATCTGTATCATTAATTTAATAATTTTTTTTCGCTTTTTCGCTTTCTTTCAAAAACATATTTAATATTTTGGCAACATCACCGAAAAATACATTTTTAATATTTTGGAAGCGTAACCGATAATTAAAACTGACTGATTTATAAAATTAAAGAATATTATCAAGAAAACGGGTTCTTTTAGAACTTTCCGTCCATCATCTTAAAGAAAATATTAATTTCAGGCCAACCAATGCCCGGAATTACTTCAAGGCTAATGAATATGTGATTTAATTGAAAATTTTAGAACGCATTACTCATGGCGAACCAGCTGGTCGCCAAAGGCGGCTAGTTTAATAATAAAAATACACAACTAACGTAAGAACAATTTTTTTTTTACATTGTATTCCAGAAATAAAACAAAACAACAAATCAGGTCAAATCCATTTTATTTATTGATCGAGAGTGAGATAGCTACAACAGTATAATAGATATAATTTTTTAACTTTTAATTTAAATGAAAACACAGTTCTTAACAATTCCGCATGAACTTTCAACGGCAGTTGGGGTAACGTAATACAGATTTGAAATTTTTTATTTCTTTTATTCTGTTTTATTTTAATTTAAATGTATTTCAGAATGGATCCGAAAGATCGATTAATTAACAACGTTTGATTTTAAATACATCAAACACTAAGAAAATAAACAGAATTGTTTGAAATAATCGATCAGAAGTATACTAAACCTATCCTTATTAGCGTGTAAAAAAAATCTAAAGCCTTACTCATCTTTGACAGAATTTGGGCTCAGATTTATGGCACGAAAGTTAGTTTTTAATTGATAAAAAATTAAACACTCAATTAACTGGAATAAAAAATAACCTCCTATTCCAGACTATTATCTGTCTCTTCTAAATTTCATTCAATTCCGTTAAGCTGTTCTGGCTTAATTAACGAACAAACAAACAACCAAATTTTCACACATAATTAAAGAATTTATATTGTATAAATTCTTTATATTTTTATCGTCTGCGATACCATACACGATATTGTTGTTACGAAGAAAAATATAAAAAATCATTGCCATTTTTTTGTTTTGAATTCATTTTCATAGTTTTATTTTGTTTTTGTAACTTTGATTTCGCGGATATTCGTCATATTTCAGAGATTATTTCGTACATTATTTGTACTTCATCAAAATGTCGAAAACAGTAAGCGAAGTACTTAAGCTAGGCGTCTCATACTGGAAACAAAAGTGAATGTATTTATAACGCTGTAAAATTTTCCGCTATGTTTGGAAACCGGTAGGAGGTGTGTCATGTGAAATCCGATAAAGGTGTGTCTTTATCGGTAGTGATGATTAAATTCTAACGATAAAGTTGCAAACAAAAGATTTGTTTCGGCTTTCTAAAATAGAATGTACAGATTACAGTATTTAGAGAAAAATATGAAATTCATGAGAATGATGCTAATGTAACTGTTATTTCGGATAGTGATGCATAAATATATCGTAAGATACTGAAAATAACGATTTCGAATTACATTTATGATAAGATGTTTATCTAACAGTTAACAATTATTTTATGAATCTAGGGGAAAATATGAAATTCATGAGAATGATGCTAATGTAACAGTTATTTGGGATAGTGATACATAAAATACCGAATGATACGGAAAATAACGATTTCGAATTATATTGATGATAAGATATTTATCTAACAATTATTTTGTGAAGAAATACCATTTATTAAGAGATAATTCTGCCGAAAAAAGAAACTTAATTATGCTATTTTTAATCTTTTTGTTGTTTTTACAAGGATATTCACCTTCAGCAAATCAGTAATTTGGAGGAAAATATTATATAGAACAAAATCTATTATGCAAAAATATTTCGGCACTATTAGAATTTTAAATATTTCATAAGTATTTCGAAAACTTATTTTTAAGCCTATATCACAAAACATTAGAGTATTTGATGGTAACTAAAGTATAATAAAGTATTTGAAACATGCAACTGAATGGTAAAAAGGCTCTTTTATTAACAGATTGAGATTTTAATGAATCTCCACTTTTTAGATATACCTGAGTATATAAAATTCATTTTTATGATTATGTTCTTTCTGCAAACATGCTCCTTCAGAGGTTTGCATTATTTTATGGATTTGTTCTAATGTTTGAACTAATTCCCTTAAGGAGTCGACTGTCTGTATATGAATTTAATAGCTTAAAACTAGATGTATTAATTTCATGACATCTTCACATCAAACTTCGGATTCTTCTTTTCCATCATAATTGGCTTTAAAAAATGAAATGATTGCAGTGATGTTTTGTCTCAATGATTGGAGCATGAAACATTCCACCAAGGTATGTACAGCTGCTTTAACACCAATCTATAAATTTCATGAATTGAACTAGAAAATTCCACATTTGAATTTGAACAAATTCTGTCCTGTCTATTCATTCAAATAGGTATATTCTTTTATTTCCATTTTCTCCTTAATGAAATGTGATTTCCTAAAGGTTTCTGCAAATAAATAAATAAAATTAATTTTTAAGAAAAAAAATTATTATTTCAAAATTTAAATGTAATTGGTTTACATACACACACAAATTGATTCAGAATGTCCGTTTTTAAGATAAATTGTTGAAAACCATTGCTTATTTTACTGCAAGAACCGAAGGAACTATTTTTAACTATGCCTTGAAAACCCAAAAAACTATCAAATGGTTCAAGTCTTTTTGAATATTTTCGCAGGTATGAAACGATTTTTCTTTATTTTTATAAATAACTAGCCGTCTTTGTTGACCAGCCGGTTCGCCAATCTTAATACTTTTTAAAAGGTCAGATAAATACTTTATATAATGCCATGGTCAATAAAATACTTTATGTGACTTGTCATCGTCAATTACATATTTTATATAACTTGTCTTTTAATAGCTACTTCATCACAATAGTTTTAAAGTTCAAATTTTGCTGGTCATATAATTCACTCATGCATTTACAAAGGTCCTAAGCCCGCAATGTACTATATATCTTTTTAATTATCTGTCAGCTTTCGCAAAATTAAAACTTAAAATTAAAAGGAAATGATTAAATAGCAAATTGATATAAAACATTTTTTATTGAAATTATTCACATTTTTAATGTATTGACATTTCAAATTAGACGTTGGGCCTTGCATATATTAAACCACGTTTGTCTTAAATAAGGCTGATTTATTTAATTAATAATATTGTAAAAGTCGTAAAAACTCTTTATATTTTCTTTAAAAAAACATATTTTATATTTATTTCATTTCATATAGATAGGTGCTGAAAAATACATGTTTATTATGCAATAATAGTTTATTTATTTTTTAATTATAGTTTTTGTAATTCTGATGGCGACATATTGAGAAAAGGTAATTTTTTCCCCTTTCACTCGTAAGGCGCGTGCAGCTTCAGTTTTATTTTTATTGTTGAAAAATATGAATAAATTATTTTTAAAAGGTTCTTTAAAAATAAAAATTAAATTTGTCGATTAAAACATTAAAGCACTTAAAAGATAATTTTTAAAAATCTTTAATATGAAGTGAAATTCAATTTTGTGCGATGATATTTTCGAAACTTATAGCGGGAAAACGTTGAAATTTCGCTTAATTTGTAATTAATTCAAATTCTAATTCAAAATTCAAAAAAAAGGGTCTTCGAGGTGCACATTCCGAATCCCAAAGGTGTACATGTACCAAATTTGGTAGCTGTAGGTCCAACGGTCTGGCCTGTGGAGCGCCAACACACACACGCGCGCACACACACACACACACACACATTGAGCTTTATTATAAGCATAGATATAGAAAACTTCCTAATAACGAATTACCACACAATTGTATATCTATACTTATAATAAAGCTCAATGTGTGTGTGTGTTGGCGCTCCACAGGCCATACCGTTGGACCTACAGCTACCAAATTTGGTACATGTACACCTTGGAGGACAGGAATGTGCACCTCGGAGCTCTTTTTTCGAATTTTTAATTAGAATTTGAATTAATTAAAATTTAAGCGAAATTTCGACGTTTTTCCGCTATAACTTCCGAAAATATTATCGCATAAACATGATTTTTACATCAATTTAAAGATAAAAAAAATTAACTTTCTAATAGCATCAGTGTTTTAATGTATAACTTAAGCTTTTATTTTCAACAAATTTTTAAAGAAATATTTTAACTATGTTTTTATCACGTGACTGGATAAAATAAAAGAATGCCGGAAGATCAATTAAAAAAAAAAACTATCATCGTAAATCAAGTCTAAAGAAATGCAACTTTCAGCACGTGACTGGATAAAATAAAAGAAATATAAAATGTGATATTTTCTTTAAAAAATAAATGCAAAGCAAAGGTTTCTACAATCGTTTGCAATATCTATATCATTAACTCAATAAATCTTCTTTATTTACGGTAAACCTGATTGAATTTAGACAGGATATGCATTGAAATCCCGACTCAATGGCATATTTCTATAATCGTTTGCAATATCTGGATCATTAATTTAATACTTTTTTTCCATTATAAAATGTGATATTTTTTATAAAAATAAATGCAAAACCAAAGTATCTATAATCGTTTGCAACATCTAAATCTTTATTCAATATTTTTTTTCCTTTTTCGCTAAAAAAAAACATATTTAATATTTAAAAAAAACTTATTTAATATTTTGGCAGCATCACGGAAAAAAATATTTTTAATTTCAGGCCAATCAATGCCCGGAATTACTTCAAGGCTAATGAATATGTGATTTAATTGAAAATTTTAGAACGCATTTCTCATGGCGAACCAGCTGGTCGCCAAAGGCGGCTACTTTTAAATATTACGAGTTTACTATTGGTACAACGTACAATGCTTGAAATTTAGAAATCATAACTTTTAAATGAAAGCAGTTTTCGCATAATTTTGCATCACAATTTTCTTTCGAAAAGATGAATTTATGCCTCTATAGAAAATTTCAGAACAATGTATGGAATATTACATCATGAGAAAGAATCCTTGAAATATTGGCTTCTTAAAAATGATTTAATGTTTTTAAGAATTTATTTTCTTAGTATTATCATAGATACGCATAAACCATTCTGTGTTTAATGGATCTATTGTTCATGTCCATTGATGCGTAATGCATTCACGGAAATGGATGATATGCTTGACTGATTTAAATAGGAATAATGAAATGTAAGAAAAAAATTATCTTATTGGTAGTAACCGAATAGTAAAAGATAACCAAACGGAAATTCAAAAGTTTCAATTTCAAATTTTTTAAACTCAAGTCGATTCAATTCTTCGAATTATTTGGAAAAAATACATTTATTGTTTCTCAGCAAATATGCGCCAGCAATCTTTTCCAAATTTCTTAAATTTCGGTTCATGGTTGAATTGCTTCTTTCGTATATTCGAAATTAATTTATTTTAGGAGAATTTTATCTTTCGGTAATTTAATTCGGTAATATAAATCTTATGTGTCTGCTATGCGTGTTGCGATTTAAAAATTTCAATAGATCAATCAAACATAAGAGTCAGAATTTAAGTAATTCGAGTTTTAACTGAAATATTTTGACTTCGAAGGTCAATTTCTATAAATAAATATGATTTCCTTATCTTTTAAAAAAATATATTATTCGCACCTTTTAAAAAGTTAACGATTATTTTTAAATACATTCCACTCGACAACTATAAAGTGGAAAATGAAAATTATTTATACAATTGCAAATAATTTTTTAAACTTTTAGAATCCAGAAACTACTTTAACACATTTAAGTAAATGCAGAGGCTTGGCGTCATATGCCAAATACATGTTGTTAATTATTATTAACTAGCCGCCTTTGGCGACCAGCTGGTTCGCCATGAGTAATGGGTTCTAAAACTTTCAATTAAATCACATATTCATTAGCTTTGAAGTAACTCCGGGCATTGATTGGCCTGAAATTAATATTTTCTTTAAGATGATAGACTGAAAGTTCTAAAAGAACGCGTTTTCCTAATAATATTTTTTAATTTTATAAGTCAGTCAGTTTTAATGATTGATTTAGAAGACTGATTGATGTAGACACTTTTATTTAAAATATTAATAAAAATATTTTGTAAAATATGGTTCACAGAGCAAAGTATGAAGAAATCTAAAACTCATTATTCATAAATGCATTGTATGACTCAAACTACATAAAATGTAATTATTTACTTCATTTAGATCAAATTAATAGTATTAAACAGTATATATGCCTATTAATAATATTTTACAAACTGGCCATTGGACCGGAATTTGAATGCATATCCTGTATAAATTCAATCCTATATAAATAAAGATAATTTATTCAGTTAATGATTTAAATATTCCAAAAGATCATAGAATCCTTTGCCTTGCATTTTTTTAAAAAAAATATCACATTTTATATTTATTTTATTTTATTTTATATAGTCATGTGCTAAAAGTTGCATTTCTTAATTTTTAACTTGCGATGATAGTTTTTTTTTAATTTGAACTTCCATCAAAATGATGACAACACGGTGATAAAACCTAATTTTTTCCCTTTCACGTGCTCTTGCAGATTTTATAGAAACCTTAGCTTTGCATTTATTTTTTTAGAAACTATCACATTTTATAATAAAAAAAAATATTGAATAATGATACAGATATTGCAAACGATTATAGAAATATGCCATTAAGTCGGGATTTCAATGCATATCCTGTCTAAATTCT